>UXUI01010253.1:711-14497 GCA_900576705.1 Enterobius vermicularis
TCTTCTTTTTTCTTTTCATTATTGTTTTTTTTTTTTTCCACAGATAACAATAATTTGAACAATATACACCGTTGACATGTCGATTATTTTGCAGTTTTTATCTGGCCTATGGCAACCGAAACTTGAAAAAGAATTATGTGAAAAAATACGGCTTCGCTACAAAGATACTTCAAAATATATCATATGGCCTGAATGTCCATTACCAGCCGAATTTAATCAAACAACCATTGTTAGTTAATTTTTGCTTTTTTACTTCCTGATCTTTAACTTTGCTACCCCTTATCATTGTATAATTCTGTAGAGTAGCCTTCAAAATACTTTCGCCTGATACGAGTACATGATGAGCGCTACTTTGTATAGAATTCCAAAGAAGATGAAAGATCTTTGTGCGTTTTAATACATTCCGATTGCGTTAATCACATTTTTTAGTCGTTTAAAATATCTAACGAAGTAGTAAAACTGAAGCACGCTGGAAATCATCAGGCTGAAGCAATGAGGCAGAACAATTTGTTCTGGGAGAACGAGATCCGTGAGAAGCTTCGAGAAGGGAAGCTTGACATATCTGCTTTTCAAAATCCGGATGGTTTCAAAGAGGGCAGAACAAAAGTACGTCTAAATGAACAATATTTTTTTATCCTCTGTCCAAATACTTTTGCTTTGATGGGGAAAATACACCACTTTTCAGTTTTATTACCAAACTTTACCTGTGACGCCACCAACGCTACCGTCGATCGAAGAAGTGCGGCTTCGAAAAAACACTGTTACATCGGACGACCCGCAAGTGGCAGACCTCAACGACGAAAAAACCCCACTGCCTAGACGATCAATAAACCACGTGCGAAGATCGGAATCTAGTGACGACGAAGAATCTCTCATTTTTTTAACAACTTCTGATCAGGAATTGGAAATAGAACCTCATGTAGTCAGAATGTGATGAAATAACTCGTCATTCAGGACGCCATAAGGAGCGATGTGATACAGTAGGCAACGTAAATGAAAAAGTTACCATGGAAGGTACTACTAGGGAGACAGGTGTGAATATAATTCAGCGAACCTCCCTACACCCGTGTTACGAAGGCAACGTCTGCCCTCAAAACCTTTATATTAATATCACCCCATTTATGGTCAGGTGTAAAACAAAGATGCTAAATATCAACGGATAGCGACGTTGAGCCAACCACGCAATCAAGGAGCCTACGACGTCGATCCGTACGGAGACGTCTTCCTCATAACATGACGCAGTGGACAACCGACGTGCACGGTTACTAATCTGTGATCTCATTTCCAAAGGTTCTTGATAAACTGTAAGCAGCCTGTTTCATGTGGTACAAGCGATAATACGAAACATTTGACCCGTGCGTTATAAAACAACACCATAGAAATAGAAAGCGTTGAGGGTACAAGAGGAATCTAAAAGTGAAGAATTTAAAAGAAAAAAAAATCAAGTATCCGATGAGCCTACCTTTGAAATACAAAAAAAGTGTGATAACTTGCCAGGTTTTTAAAAAAAAAGATACCAAAGCGAGTGAACAAAACTAACAGAAGAACCTTCTGCCCAGTCCGCAGTACATTCATTTTCTTATCCTGCTTCAAAAAATGCAGTGTTTTTCGCAATAGTATAGAGGTGGCAAAATGATTACATCTGTCAAAAAAGAAACCATATTTTAAAAATGATTACATACACCTTAGTACCTGTTATACCTCAGAAAATTTTAATCCTTTTGAACAAATTTCACAACTAGACCTTGAACTACGAGGCAGGCCAGAAAAACACAATGAGCATCTCCAGCCGAAAGACAGGTGCTTCTCACAGACTGTGAGACCAACGGCACAAACAAACAAAAAGACGAATAAAAGTTTACAAGAGGAGGTCATCAAGGATAATAAACAGATTACAAGAATAGGAAAAACGAATTGAACGTTCACACCTCAAGAAAAAATGTTCGAGAAAAAAATTAGGTTTGAGTTTATTATTAATATGAAGAAATAAGGAAACCAATGAGATACATCAATGCAATTAACTTGAGAAGACTGCACAGTACTTAGTTAACGAATACATTAAGCTGAGAGTTAGCTCAAAACAATAATGCTGGAACCATCACTGTCGCTGCCTTCAGAAGACACCAGTACAACAGATTTATCAACAGATTTATCAGAAGAAACTTCTCCAATGATGTCATCGTTTTTATCCGGGCAACTCTAAAAGTATTTTGAAGATAAAAAAACTGCAGACGGTCTCAAAAAATCAGCAGAGAGCATTTGTATTGAACGAGATTTTCGAACGAACACAAGACTAACCTCAGTTATAGCTTCTGAAGAAGCCAAACTGTCCTGATTCTCTAAACTGTGATCATGTTCAGTAGAAGTGAGATCATTAGGCTCCTGCAGAATAACACCCTTACACGTCCCATCTTCACCAACTGCCGAGCAGCTTCCAGGCAAGCCATTTTCTTCAGAGTCACCACTTTGAACTTCTACGCTCTCCTCCTCAGAAAAATCCTCATCAAGTGCTTCTTCCGTACCCGAATCCATCAAGCTGCCAATATCATCGCCATTGTCATCTTCTTCTCCACTTTCTTCCTCGTCTTCATCTAAAGCGCAGGTCCCGTCAATCGCAGTTGATAATGGATCATCCGTTACTGGAAATTCCCTTTCATTCTCGTAAATTTTAGAAAGTTCCTGAAAAACAAAAGAATTTATGTTTGAAAACAAAAATGTAAAAAAAAATCTGATGGAATGATAAAAAACAATCAATAAAACCATTTGAACTCTTAATGCCAAAGATTTAAAGCAAACCAAATTGGCGCTGTCCCAAGAAATTTTGTTGGTCGAAGCTGGCACTAGCGAATCTTTTTCTAACTGTTCCTTTACTTCTGACGGACTGAGACCTAAAAACGAAAATATGCATGATTATCAAAACTTAAATGTTGAAAAAAAGAAAATGCAACCTTCGCCAACCAAATGTTCATCTAAGCTCCTTTCATACTTCTTTTTAATGAATTCTTTGACTTTTTCATTGGCTGCTACGGCTACATCAGTGATGAACTTTTCTGCAATGGACACCATTGTATCAAGAAAAAAAAAACGTTGTGAAAAAGGGCTAATATAATTCTGTAACAAAAAAATTAAACCAAATAAGTGTCAAAAAGATACCGTACTGTAGAGGATCTTCAGGTATTATTTTCCCCTCCTTTTCCTCACGCAGTTTCTCTACTAAATCTTTGACATCCTCATAACACACATGTCTAAAAGTTCCCCAGAATGAGTAAAACGCGTACCAGCAATTCCTCAGAGAAACATTTAAAGACAAGCCTACATTTCAGTAAAACAGTTTGCTTACCGACGATGACCAAGAATTCCAAAATGCCTTTCCCCGTCACCAGGACTATTTATAAACTCCGTCAACAAATCGTTCAGGCGTTCAGATCCAGTATTGTTTATCGTTATTTTTTCACTGTAATCCAAGCTCCGCCTCCTGTTCAAATATTTCAAAACCTCAGTTTCCAATTTGTAAATCATATAGTCGAACAATTCATTCTTCTCTACTTAAACACTCTAAAACGGACCCCGTGAAGCAAAGATAAATTTCCGACTCAAATTTAATCCAAAAACCTTACTTCTTTAACTTTTCCCAGAAACAGAAAAATAAACAAAAAGATAGCCTCCTTATAAAATCTTTGAATTGAAATTTACAGCTGCTAGTAGTAGCGAACTACAAAATAAAAGCAAAAAGGGACCGCAGCCTTTAAAACTACACTGCGAGTGAACGTTTACAAGCTGAAGTTTTATGAACCAATTCCTCAATTCGAGTTATGCGGCGTTGATTTGAAAAATCCTTCCATACCCGTCATTCATCTCTCGAAATGCTCTCTAACCAGCAAAAAATTCTGAACTTAATACCGCAAAAGAGACAGATGAAAACTAATATCCGATTTATGACTCCACCTGCAGTACTGAATAAAAAAATGACAGCTTTACCTAAAAGAAACTCCTTTTTAAAAAATTTGAACCCTCTTTCACAATGTAAGAAATGTCTTTTTTTGAAAAAAAGATTCCATAAGACTATCCCAATTACGACAATTATTTTACCTCACAGGCAATCTAAAATTTCACAACAAATTTCGCACTATCACAAAACACTTTTAGAAACTCATGGTAAAACAAAAAATGATACCGCTAAGAAGTTTCTTCAACCAAAATCTAAGCGGACAAATAACTGAAGTGTGCTAACCAATTCACTGAAAACCAAGAAGTCTATACCCCTAAAATTATACTGGTAAAATGTTTGTTCAACTGTGTAATAACAAGACAATATTGTGAAATTTAGGTAATTTTATGTCATATTGCATACTTTCAAAATGTTCCTTAGTATCTTGTCTAACTGATCTCACTTCCAAAGCTACAGCTCAGAATTCCAAAAAAATGCTGTTTTGGAACTCTTTTAATTTACTTAGCAGGAAATTTTTCACAAAACAGACTTCTTCAAAAAATATTCAAAGACGAACTCCCTATAAAATTTCCTTGCGGTTTACGTCATGCATTCAGGTAGTTTTTGTCCAAACATGCATTAACTGTATATTCTTCTTAATTTAAAAAATTGGTTAACTTTTGCCTGGACCCCAACTTAGATAGTTTTACGCAGAGGTTCCCAAGTTAAAAAAGTTGAAGAAGTCTTGGCTAAGCAAAAAAATAGAAAATTTCTGAGCTCTAACGACGTATAACTCGGTTGGAAACTGACTTTTCCAATCCTACCCCCACCCCCCGTTTTTTAAGTCTAGAGCTAAACATTATCAATGAGCAAAAAACTGAAAAATTTTGAGGAATTAAATGAACAGCATACAATCTGATGCTCATATATAACTTTAAACCTCTTAAACTTGACCCCTTTAGAAATCAAAAACTGCTATTTATCAGTTTTCTTCACTGTAAATAAATTATTCTTTTACTTTATTTCACTAAATCCCAATTGTCTCATCTCGAAGTTACCGATATCGAACAGAAATTCTTTCGTCTACCATTTGCTAGTTCCCTTTTAATCCTTCAGATCTTTCTATCCACAGGTACCTTTCCCCGCTCTTATGCCAATTATGAAGAACTTTATTGGCCCAAAAAGAAGAATTATGCAAAAAACTTGTTGCCGTCACGCTAAACTTCCCCACCTTTTGTTCAAACTTATTTGACTATCAGCTTCAGAAAAAAATTGCTGTTTCTGCCAATCAGGTTACGCATATTTAATAATTAGGAAAAGTGGTTCATCCTGACTTTTCAGGTTATAACTCAATATTTCGCTCTAGTCATAGTTCCACATCTCCTTTTAAATAGAAAAATCAATCTTCTCTACTGCACTTGCCTACAAAGGTTTCGTACTGGAATTTGTAACTCAAGAGAAGGAATTCAATTATACTTAAAACCAGAAAAATATCAGTGTAAAAAATTTGTTCAAAAATTACCAATTTCAGTCTTAAAAAAATCCAGGTAATGTGTACTTTCTATTAAGTAATCCATATTTTAATTAGAGGAAAGTGCTCAGGGAAGACCGATAAAAAAAATGAATTCTTGTGAAACTTGCAGGTCAAGGCAAAGAACTAATAACTTATAATTTTCAAGAAAATCTGAACCAATTCGTTAAAAAGAGATTTCTAGTGTAAGTAGATCACTTAGATAACAGACGTTACTGAGACAATGCCAAGTAGCAGCAGACTAATAGTTTAAAGTAACACAGACTATTTTATAATATACTGCCTTAATTTCATAAACGAAAACTTACAGTAGTCTGTTCTTTTCATCTACTAGTACACCTCTTTTCGCCAAATATTCGTAGATGGCAACACGCTTCTGGGATAACTTTCTATGCCGTTGCAAGACCCTCGATTCTTCAATATCATCATAATCATCAGAGAAGGATATTTCTCGGTCATCAATTTTTTTTATTTCAGCACCTAGTTTCTGAAGAAAACTACTTATGTACCGCAAAAATAAAAAAAAAAAGCCATACAATATTACAAAGATATTAAATTCTCGGGCTTTCAACTAGAGGAGGATCTCGATACAGCGTCATAAGTGCTTCCAACGTTCAAGAAAATGAAAAAAAACGTCACATTAATACAAAAAGCACCTTGTACAGAGACATTAGACGATATATTTTATCAAGCTTCACCCGCTTCACGGGTGCATTTTCAGGATGCATTTCAGGAGCACCCCTTTTCAGACTTTGATTTGAACTCATCTGGTATTCGCAGGAAATTTCAAAAAGTCAACCAAGAACCTTTTTTTCAAGATTTTTCCTGTAAACAAGGCAGTAAAATTGTGTCACAGAGTAACGTATTATTCATCACAGTATTCTTCAAAAGATTTTTATGCACCAAAGAAAAAACGGATCCAACAACAGTACCTTAAACTAATACACTACAGTAGTCCACGAAAAAAATTCAAGGCATACTGGCAAAAATGTAATCAACATTCCGGCAGCGTTAACGAGCGACAAAAAAAATATTGTTACGGAGAGGGGAAACACGATCACAGCTTTACACTACGGGCTAGTATTAATCGCTGCAGTACTTAATCTTCGGGTGTATGACTCTAAATCTACTTCCAATCTTGGGCCATTTCCCTCAGTAAGTTTTTTTCAATAGTTTATAGGTCTCCCTTTAAAAACAGTACTAAAACAATCGCTCATACAGGATGGAATTATTTTTTGTTTACAGAAGCCGCTGGGGATATAACAAAAAGCCGTTTAAGGAAAGCGATTTCATAATTACCAATATGCATAAAAATAATGTATTGGAAGAAAAAAGGTAGGTGATGAGAAAAAATTTTAAGGAGAAGCAAAGAACCATAACTGCAGTGCGATAATACGGAAGGAAATCAGAACGTAACACTGATAAGGACCTGTGAAAAATTTTTGGCACTTTCCCAGCGCAGCGTCATTACGCGCGCAAATGGTCCTGAAAAGAAAAAATTTACTGCCTGACTGAATTTGCCGCCTGTCTGGTTTCTGTTTTTCGCGCAACGAGTGGATAGTCGTATGCTGGAAGTCTGTAAGCAGTTCCATAATTAGGGTTGTGCTGAAGTTGTGCGACGATAAGAAGGTTAATCAGTCAGATTGCCTGAATTGAAAGAATGCAGAGCTCGGGGGATGCATGAAAGTTTCGTCCAATCAATTCACTTTTGAAGTACAGGCGGTCTGCACTGCAGCATTATTTTCGGGGTCAAGCGGGATTTCGCGCTATTTCGGCAATGCTGTTCTGTAGAACTTCGCTGAAAGGTCCTGACGGTTACGCAACCTCTTTTTCAATGCTTGAACAAAGTAATATCATAAGCAAAAAATTTAGCAGTTATACAAAAGTTCACTTCCAGGAAATAACAGATATTTGCCGATGCTTGTTAAGCTGCAGGAGTACCCTGGTCCCAAGGGTAGGTTCGTTATGTTTTTACCGTAAGGAGAATGTTGTCTTTCGGGACGATAACTTATTTTTTCAAACGTTGACGGTATTCGATGCCAACTTGTCGATATTAGATTGAAACTGTTATTTGTTTAAAAAATTTGAGCAAAATTCTTGAAATTATTGCACAATTTTAAAAGGGGTTCATTAGGTTACCCTCGTTAAATTTTAATAAATCATAAAGATTTATCAACCAACACCTATCCTTGCCGAGCAAGTTGATAAAAGTTTGGTCGGTAGCATCATAGTCGTTATGGAGTAAGGAAAATTAATTTGCAAAAAGTCACTCTTGTCTTGTATAGAGTCGTGAATTTATCAACAATAATTTGTCAGAGTTATTGGACGGTACCCTATACATCCCAGTGCAGTTCAAAATGGTTTTTGACCACGATTTCCTTAATGTAAAGTCTGTAGTCACTGTTGTTTTTTTACAGTGACTGTTTGAGCAGCTTAGTGATACAGTAATTTTGGATTTCTGTGGAACAGTAAACTGCAAATGATCTATTGGTATTGAAAAAATTTTTTGAAATTTCTAGTGTGACAGTTTTTCTAGTATGATAGACATTAGTATCAAACAGATAGTATTTTGATTTTACTATCTATCCACTACAACCGAGAATTCTAATCATTCAATGATAACACATTTCAATCGCGATATTTTGAGCTGTTGAAAACACTCATCAAAACTGAGTGGCAATGTAAAGTGTGCGATAACTGCACTTTTGATATGGGCATGCAGCTTTGCTGAAGGAATTGTGTAATTCAGAGATTCCTTTACGTACAAATTATTTTGCATTTTCCAAATCTGGCAATGCTACAGATGCAGTGAAAGGAATGATTTACGGTACTGCACGTGAAAACAGTGTTTGGCTTTGGACTGACAATAACTCTCTACTCTTATCAATTCAATACGACGCACACCGACATTTATGTTCTCCCGTGATTTACTGCGTCCTTTTGTACAACCATACTTAAGCAGTGACTTGTTAATTACTAAACTTGGTCATCAATTTTTGGTGAATTTTAGATATTTATTTATCACCGAATATTTCGAAAAAAACATTTCATTGCGTTAAGGAAAAACTTTTAGGTTGCTTTTCTCCGTTGGACTTTCTTCGTTTCTCGCCAGTGTTTTCACACTGTCTAGTGGGAAAACTTTGGAACTTAGGAGGATTACATGAGGATATGTAGCTGAACTTATTCAAGCTTTGTGTAGCTGAAGTTACTAAAACTTATTTTGAAGGTCAGTAAAAAGTTTTTTTCAATTTATTTTGATTTATGTTTCAAATTTTCTTTACATGCTTTTATTTCCAGCATTTGCTTATAGTCTAAAGCAGCTAAGTCAAATGACAATCTCATACCAACTTGACGTTGCAAAAGCATCAGCGCTCTGTTTTCTTCGGTTACTTTTTCGATGGAAAGCAAGCATCTGGAAAAATGTTCTTTTAGAACTGTCTATTTGGATGATAGCATATTTCCTAATTGCATTTTGCTATCGCTCTTCATTTATATTGTCGGAACAACAAAAAGTGTAACTTTTTTGTTCCTTCCACTAGTTGCCATAGTTGTTGCTAAAATTTGAATATCTTTTATTTCTGGTTTTCATAACTACGTTAAAGTGATCCGGTTCTATGTTTTATAATTTTTCATACTTTTCTTTTGTTGATCATTTTTTGAAAATAGTCATGGAATGCTGATTTTTTCAAAAAGACTGTAAAATATAAACCATTCAGATTTGTCCACCATTTCCTGTCTGTTTAAGAGTAATCTTTTTAGATCTTTTGAACAGATTGCCCGCTATTTAGACAGACACTTAAGTTTCATTCCATTAACTTTTATTTTGGGCTTTTATGTCAGTACCATCATATCCAGATGGACTGTGATTTTCCGGAACATGGGGTACATTGAAAGGTTGATTACATAAAATCACTATTTTAAAAAAATAATTTTTAATTTTAAATATTATCATTTTTACAACAGAACATTTGACAAATGCTACATAATATTTGTAAGTAATTTCTAGTCAGGCCTTGTTTGTTAGCAATTATGTACAGGGCGACGATGAAGTAACTCGACTTCAGCGTCGCGCTATGGTTCGGTATATGTGTCTTTCGCAAGCCCTAGTCTTTCGAGACATTTCTGTAGCGGTTCGAAAACGTTTTCCAACTTACGATTCTTTAGTGAAAGCAGGTTATTTTAAAATTTTTACTGTGCCAAATTAGTATCTTTATAGTGTTTATTTAGGATCACTATATCTCTAATATGCGGAATACGGGATAGTTTATTTGTGGTCTTATATCTACGTTATAGTGACGGCTGTTCAGCGTTACTAGCAAACAATAAACTGTTGCTTTCGTTGAAAAATCTGCATTTAAGTTTAGGTTTCATGCTGGAACACGAAAAAGAAAAACTTCTCGGGTATCAACTAAATTATGACAAGTACTGGGTGCCTATTAACTGGTCGTATAATTTATTTTTCGAGGCACGAAGAGCCGGTAAAATTACAAGCGATGTAATGACAAATAAAATGTGCGATGTAAGAAAGATGGCTAAGTAAAACAAATCTTTTTTATTCATCCTAACTTCATTTAAAATCTCTGATCTTGAATTTAAGACAGAAGAGGAAAATCATAACAGTAGTGCTAATACATTTAGGGGCCAAAAAGTATACACGTTGTTTCTTACCTCCCAGACAAAATTCTTCAAACTGATTTCTGGCAAAGCAACAGAGAAACTTCGTTGCTTTTTTGCTTATCCAAAACATTTTGATGTTGGAAAAATCACTGAGGTAACTCATTAAAGAGGGTAGCACAATGTTTTTAAGATATATGAAACTTCAGCTTGGGATTCAGTACTTTTTTTGAAGGGATGTTCAACAACTTTTCAAACGATGAAGTTTAGTGTTTGTTTATAATAAGATGTAGTGCTAGAGTTTCAGGAACTCAAAGTTTTTCGTACCAATCTTCAAATGCTGTGTAACTACGACTGGGTGCCGCTACCATTAGTGTACCCTCAAGTAAAATGCTTCAGCTATTTAACTTGTAAGTTAGAGGGTAGAATAATCAAGTTGCGACGTGTACTGTTTCATATTTCAATTTGATAGGTAATCATGCTCGCTGTGTATTTCTATTTTCTTGTTTGCCTAATCAGTCGACAGTTTATTTTAACCGGAGAAGAGGAATTCGCAGAAAAAAGCAATGTAAGAGATTTTTTATACTGCAACCATTCTTCTAAAAATTTTTTGTAGACTTTTAGTGCAAACCGGTATATAAGCGGCAATATCTGCCATTTACTTTCCTATTAAAGCTAAAAATTTACTACTTTTATCTGAAATTTATTGTTCTTTTTGCCACTAAATTAAAAATTTTTCTCAAGGTTGATTTGGTTGTACCAGTAATGACCATAGTGGAATTTGTGTTTTATGTTGGTTGGATGAAAGCGGCAGAAGTACTGTTAAATCCAATGGGGGAAGATGACGATGATTTTGAGTGTAACTATCTTCTCGATAAGAATCTAGCTGTGAGCTAGTTGTTCTTGTTGAAAAATGCTTTTCATAATGTGTACAGCGATTTCAAAAAACTGAGAGCACATGACTTCGAATTATTAATTGGGCTTTTATAGACTTCTTTATGCATAGTTGATGAATGTCGGGCTGATGCACCTCCGGTGGGAACTGATCAGTTCTGGGAAAGTGGTCAAGTCGAACAGATTTATTCTAGGGCATCTGCTGTAATTCACCAACATCCTCTAATTGGTTCAGCTATTCACGCCAGGTAAGTTATTTTAGCCCTACTTTTCAGTTTGACCTAGTAAGAAAGTTTTATAGAGGAATACGTCATGGCCTCTTTATTGTATTTTATCTGCATAGTCTTTGATTTTAGGCTGCATACTAAAAACAAAGATGATAATAAAATGCCGAAAGTAGAATCGATACTTAGTAAACTGCCATCTGTTCCTGACGTTTCTCAACAACTTGCGTCTGGTGAAGATAAAAAGTCAAACCTTTTAATTCTAAAAAAATCTCAAAAATAATTCACTAAGTTTTATTGTGTCTTCCTCTGAAATTTGGGAAGCTGAAGCTTTTAATGTCTAAAGCGTTAACTTGAAGAGATGAGTTAGAGAAAACAACATTACAGAACGGTCTTTAAGAGCGAAGTTATTCACACCGTCGCTGTGGGCACGAGCACAGACGACATTGATAATAATGATGCCAGTGTTATTTACAAGAGAAATGGTAGTTGTGCTTCGATTGACTTTCCTCCGTACAAGAGGATTGGCAGTAAGTCAAATAAACATGATGATTTTGTAATATTATAAGTTTTAGCAGTTATCTGCTTACTTTATCAAAAATTAAGGTTTTGATCAAGTTAGAGTAGAAGGATTATATTTTTTTAAATTAATGATCAAGGGGGGTTTGAACTTGAGTATATTTTTATACTTTAAACCTGACCATCAAAATCTTTCAGTTGAAATTTTTTGCAGATCTTGGCAGAGAATCTGAGTTAGTTTATCGAAAATTTTCTGATTCGCCAATGTGGAACCGAAGGCACTCAGCGAGTCATTTTAAAAACCCTCTTGAGGTTTTGCAAGAATCCAGTAGTTATCCTCAACTTTTTACCGGCATATCTGCTGAGGAATTATCTCTCCTGGAATTGTCAAAGAACGTTACAAAGAAAAAGTCGACAAGCATTTGGGAGCTGAAAGAGCTTAATAGAGATCAAGATGGCGTTAGTTTTTAGTGATTTAAAATTCACTATAAATAAGCGGAACACACAGCAAAAATTTAATTTTAATACGTTAATCTGTGGAGGTTTATTTCATACTCATTTCTTTGGCACTATGGTTGAAAGTAACAGAATGGGACGTATTTATTACCTATACCGCTTTAATATCTGTCCAGTTGCTCTCGATACACAAAGTCATACCAGCCTTCTGTTTTCAGTCTAACAACGACAATTCAAGTGAAACCGTCCCCCAGCAAGAGCCATCAAAAGGAGATAAGGAATCTGGCGTAGGGAATGATGAAAATTTTCAAACCAAAGGAACGTCTTGATGATATTTTCTACGCATAATGCTTTCAAAAGCATATAAAATTATCAAAATTTTACTGTGTAAATTATTAAATTATTAATAAATTCCTAGACTACAAATAACTATTCTCCTCTTTTTTTTTTTTTTTTTCTGAGTAACAATTGTACAAAAGAAAAAAGTTAGAAGCTTTATAAAAACAAAAGTACTTCTATTTTGCGTAAGAAAAGTTCTGTATTTCTAATGGTTCTAATTTTTTGAACAGCTACCACGACTGTTTGCAGTCATTGCAGTGAGCAATCTGAATGATAATAAGGGATTAAGAAGAATCACAGAAACGTTACATTATAAGGTGCATCATTTTTTATAAGTTTAATATGGAACAGCGGTATAAAGTTCATTCACAATTATGTAATGGATTTTAGAGCAAAAAAGAAAAAGGAGCAAGATAATAGAAGGTTCAGGTCACTAAGAAAGAACAATCAGAGGTAAAACAATTTTGTGACAGCCTGTAACAGATGTAAAGGTTGCTTTTGGGTCTTGATCATCTGGAAGTGCTCGTTTGTAGACTAAAACTAGCTTGTCAATTCTCGCTTCACCTTCGTTACGCAGAATCTGCAAAATACCATTGGTAGTCATAAAACGAACAATGTTTTCTGAATAAAAGGATGTTGGAAGGAAACATCAGAGACTGTTAAGAATGCGGTGGTATTAAATCTGTTGATGCAGATTTAATTTTGATGCAGCTTTTTCCAGAAGTTAACCAGCGGAAGACTGTAAATGGAAAATCTAAACTTTTTTCTGACTTTTTTTTTTGTTCTGCGTAGCAATTAGAGTTGCTGTAAAGTGATCATTGGGCAACACTGTCGTAATTGGAGTATACAGTTACTGTTAAAAATGAGCTTTGCAGACCACTCTAAAAATTAGTTGAAAGGTTCATTAGAATATTGACGACCAAAGTCACACCTCAAGATCCTGGGAAGCTCCAGGATCAATAAATGAATAAACAGGTGATACTTTGTACAGTTTATTGTTGCTACATTTCACTTTGACAGCAATACGTGTGTAACCTTTGTTGACCAGAACATGTTTGGTTGCTCCACCGAAGGCCATAAATTCAGCTTTACGTGGATAAACTTCAAGACTTATTCGTGAAGCCAGTGTAAGAAACGACATGAAACAGGTAGCCTAATTATGGGCACATTGTAGTGCAAATTAATACTTAAATAAAGCCGCTAACAACAACAACAACAACAATTGAGTGTAGAGAATTTTTGAAAGAAATTTTGAATCTAAGAATTGGAAAAAAAAAAAAA
>UXUI01010259.1:2252-14891 GCA_900576705.1 Enterobius vermicularis
CGAACAAATCTCTGGGACACAGTAGCTGACTCAGAGTATCCAGCTGTCTCAACTATCTCAACATCAGTAAGAAGAATTACTGGCAGAAGGTAGAACAGTAGACAGAAGAAGAAACTGTGGCAAACGAACCCACAACAAAAGAAAAAATTCTACTCTTTTCTTTACACTATTTAAAAGTGAAATAAATGACTTTATGCCTAATGCGATATTGTTATTATCAAGAAAAATTGCACTGATTTGATGTCAAAGCAAAAAACTGCATTTTTACGCTTTTTTATCCTCCTAATTCTTAATCTTACTAAATTTTTTTACACATTTTTTTATGAAAAATATTTCTGAATGTGCGTTTAACCAACTAAAAACTTCACTTGTTTAGCTATATTGAAGATTGTAAGAGGATAATAAACTGTATTCACTGTCAAACTTTTCTTTGTCTTTCGTTATTACTCACACTGAGATAATGTCAAAATTTTTAAAAAACGAAAAGAAACTGTAGTACTAATTTACAGAGCTACCCATTATAAGGCAAATCAACTCATTTACAGTCTACACGTCTACTTCCAATCTGTAAGTGCAGATGTGCCTAAAATAAAAAACCTCTCTTTGGAAACAATCTCAAATTCTAGAAAGCGAAGCTTCAAGTAGATGTGATCCCAGGTTGGGTACCCCGCATCCAGAAAATTTGCTGTGGAAATACTCTACAGTCGTTAGAGTGCTCTAAAAGTTAGCATTTGAACTAATGTGATCAAGGGCCACTGCCGGATATTGGGTTACGTGATGTTTTTTCAGGTTATCTGTCTTTCTTTTGTGCTTTTTTATGTCACTGTGAGCCTTTATCAAACTCTGTGGCAATATTTTCATTGTGCGACGCAGTATTATAATCTCATTCCAATAACTTCTAAAAAACCACACGCAAACGAAGGAGGAAGACTTGCGATTTGTAAAATTTGACGTTGACTTGTAATGAAACTGAAGCATTTTGATTGTTGAAAACTTTTCAAAAATTTGTGAGTATATTGCGTAAACGAAAAAATCCCCAAAATACATGTATGCGGTACAGATATTAGCCTGAAAGAACAAGACGTGACTTCAAAACCCACCAGTGACTCTTAACGAAATCAGCTTACAGTGCTAGAACATTTTTAAGGTAAAGTTCAAAACGCGAAAAAATTTTAAGTAGCTACCGCATTTCTAGATCAGCTCTTTTAAAAAAATTTGGACTTAAGCAAGTTTTGGCGTCTGTACAACAAGAAGACAGAGATCAAGCTTTTGGCTCAGCTGTCGTGCCTTCTGGGGCAATAGTTTTTTTAGTTTAATACTATGTCAGAAATAAATTCTGGAGTTACTAATCACATTTATTTTGTGCAAGCTTTTCCTAAAACGAATAATTAGATACTCCATAAGAAGATAAATGATTTTTTCCTTTTAACCTTCAAAAAAGCAGTTAATCTATCTAAAAAGCTATAACTGCTTGTAACACAAAATCATTAACAGGCTGCAAGCCTCTCAGTTACAGTTACGCCACTTTGAGAGTGAACGTTCGTGCCATACAACAATATACCTGGCTCTCCTCCCTTAAGCTTCTGACGCAGCTTTCAATATCTCTGTTAATCCCAGTCGTTCTGAGCCAAAACTAAATCATTAGAAAACTGCGTTACACATAACGTTGCATACTCAACACTAGAGAAATAAATTTACAAGAGGAAATATCAGATTCACAACTCATTTGCAAACTGCAGAAAGAGACCGTTTTCTGAAACACAGTACAAGGCAAGAAGATTGGTGGACACCACGCAACATAACCAGCATAAATCATACGAGACTGAAATTTTTATGTTTCAGCATAATTCCTTAATTACTGAGTCTTCTATTATGTTTACTGCTTTTTGACACACCGAAAAAAATAACAGTTTTCAAACAAATACAGAGTTTCACTCTGGTGATTTGAAAAAGAGGCGTTAAAGCAGAAAATAAAAAAAGAAGTTTTGAAACTTAGAAGAAACGTTTGAAAAAAAAAATTTGTTCTTTCAAAAAGACAAGAAGCCAAATTTCAATTCAAAAAGATTTTGGGAAGCAGTCAGTTGTGAAGGACGAAAAATTAATATAATGGTTTTTGACAAAATTTAAGCAAAATCTAGGTCAAAAGCCTTTGTGCGTGTTTTATATCACCCGCTTGACTGTGAGACCCCAGTTATTCTATTTAGGTGTAATAAAGTTTATTAAACAGCTTTTCTGTGTTATCAGTTTATAGTTTTCCTCATTTTTTAGAAAAAGATGCTGTAAAAACTACTCAAATTAGACTTTGGTAAATCAGTAAGATTGTCAGAAATTCTTCAGTTAACTCAAATACAGGGAAAACCAGTAACACTTAGTACTTACCTCGTTGCGGTCAAAACACGTAAAATTTTCTTATCTTAACAGATAAACTAGATTATAATGTTCCATATATCAGGTGTCTGCTGGCAACTTCCATTTAGCAGGAACATTTTAGTCATGGAGATTTATTAAAACAATACAGCAGGGTATTTCGTTAATATAACTCTTAGAAACATAAATTTACAAATAGCTGTTTTACCAAAAAAAATATATTTATCAAAATTTTTTCAAAATTATTCTAAAACCTGATTATTTCTATATTTTCTGACAAACACTGTATTTTACAATAGAAATTTAACCCACACTTAACCCTTCGTGGCGAAGCGGGTCAAAACTTTGTTGTTTTATTGAGTTACTGCAAGCTGAACTACCACTAAAGATAAGCATAATGTATATAATCTTACAGTTCGTAATCTTATCTTCCCTCTGCAGTCCAATTACAGCGATATCATCTACAAGCCAACATATCAAGGTTACCTTCGTCAGACTGAAAAGTACATCTATTGAAGCTTACTGTTCGACAATCCACACACAACGAACTGAATTAAGTAGATGTGCAACAATTTGTGCCGATCGGAACAAATCGTGTTCAGCTATTGAATACACTAACAACGACTGTACATTATGGAAATATGTAGTATTTGAGAGAAACGCGTCACCACTAGAAAACCTGTATTTGAAAGACGTTGACAACAAGTTTAAAAACAGCGACTGTGTACAAGAGAAAGCAGTAACTGATTTAGGTAAGCAAATACAAAAATTTATAGTAAATTTGTAAAGCAAAGCTAAAAAAAAGCCTTAAAAGAATTTTTTTATTAACTTCAGATTTTTTCAGAGAAATAGTCTTTGCGAAAAAAATTTAAAAGTCATGAGTGGGAAAAGAGGAGAATATGCAATCGTGCTTGTGCTCTGAGTACAGAAATCTGTTTATGTTAGTATAAAAAACCAATTATTTTTGGCTTTGCTCTGAAGAAACATTATGATTCATAACTCTTTTTCATTGCAGTTGAGCAGCTAGTTGGAGACTGCCCTAGTCCTTATATGAGCATACTGGAAATTCCTGCCTGTTACTACAAAGTGCGTCTTACATTGAGTGTCAGGAAAGTATTTATAGTAGGGAAAATGAGAACCTCTTGTTTGACCAAAGATCACGCATAAAAAAAAACATAGCTTTTGATAAACAATAACACAGAAAAACGGCAGTACCAGAAAGCTACCAAATAAATTAGAAAATTTTATGCAAGTGGAATTTTGCAAATTTTGGAACATTTCTTTTTCTGCTGAATCGCTCTCTTCGTTTACTCATTTGTAACACATAGTAAGAAGCAACTTTTTTCAGGTAAATGTGCTAGCTAATTTTGATAACCAAGAGATGATTTGCCAGAGAAGTGGAATGCATTTGACGTCGATTCTATCTAAGAAAGAAAACGGCTTTTTATTAAAACATTTGAAAGGTTCATATCTCTAATCTTCCCTTTAATAATTTGTAAATCAAAAAATCAAACCTAAATTGAATTTGAAAACGGTAGAGTTATAGAACAGCAGAAAATTAATAGTTATCGCCAACAAAAGAATTTTTTCAAACGAACTGCTGAAGAAAAGAGTTTTTCCTAAATTATGCGACGATTGATAAAAACAGTTTTTTGGTTGTGGCAGGTTTTTTTTTCTCAGAAAACTTATTTTGATACTAAAAGAATACTGACATACAATTATTTGAATTATTTCATAATTAGCTGCTTTTAAGAAAACTACACAAAAGATTTTCCTTTCATCATTGGACTTAACAAGAGCAATTTGCAGACAGGCGGCTCACCTGTTCAATTCACTGATGGGTCTGCAAAACCCCCGGTTATGCTTACTATGAATGAGTGGAAAACAATTGACACCAACCATTATGGCATTTTCAAAGATTTCAATGCTACGATTAAATTTTGAAAAATTTAGAGTAAAAACTTTACTTGTTAGTCAAGAACTTTTGTTCTAAATGACAATGGCTTGCTAGAAATTTACTGCTTTTTTCTTTTCAACTTAATCTGATTTAGGCTGCTTTCAGTATTTAGTCTGTCGTTCTCATCTTGTTTCGATAATGTAAGAACAATTACGTAGAAAACATTGTGACAGTTATTAACTGCCACACTTTTCAAAACAGTTCTTTTTCTACGTCGACACGCTGATTGACAATTTGTGTTTTATATCTGAAAAGCTTAGGTTAGAAAAAAGAGGTGCAAGGCGTTATTCAAACTAAAATAGACTTTTAGCCAGACAGGTGAAAGTAATGTTTCTTTCCCGGTCGTTGCCAGAATCCTATTGACAAACTTTACAAAACAGCCAAAGTTATTTCAGTTGTTTTCAGTCGGTCACGTCTTGTAAGGTTGCCCAAGCACTCGCTTATGTAACCTAAAAGTGTTAAGAATCTGCAAAAGACAGAAAACGAAACTGCGTAACATATTTTAACAGTGAGTGTTTGCTTGTCGAATTTGTCAAAATATTTTGGAGAAAAAAGCAAGGAACAAGAAAAGCAGTCAGATTGTTCAAAGGTTACTTCAAGAATTTACGGTATCTTCGTGCTGATTTGTTTTTTAATAATTTATAGAAATTTTTTGACAAACATTTTTAACTAAGAAAACGTATGACTGAAATTGAAAAACTTGAGTAACATTTTGTTAAACTGTTCATTATTTTAGTTATAAATTTAAGTTTTTTTCAGAAGTTTATCACAATAACTCAAACGTAGAATTGCAATCAACAACAACGATAGTTGCACAGTTAACTCTAAAAATAAAGTGCAAAGAACTTTGTCAATCGATGTTTTAAAAACACAGAAACAAACTCAATTCTTTTTCAAGAAATTTCAGATATATTCACAATATTACTTTCCATTGATGCAGAAATGGAAAGTATATATGTTTTTTATGCAACAGATTTTTCCCACTAACAGTCATATAAGTGCATATAATTTCCCAAAGACTACGCCAAAAAAGTAAATCAACACCTTTCGCAAAGTCATTTTCAACTGTAATCTCTTCCTTAATCATTTTGGTACTAAAGCTATCACTTTTTTCTTCCAGTAAAGAATTTTGAATTTAAAGTAGGGGTAAAAATTACAGGTTTGAGGAAATTTATCTACAGTCACGATCAACGCCAAATGAAAAACCCAACTTTTGCTTTCTAACAGTGTATCGCATAGGCAACAAGTTCAATAGGAAAAATTAAAACTCTACTATCTGCTGAATCGAGGAAACAAACTGCAAAAAAAAGCAGCATTATAAATTATGTTTGCTTTTGGTTTAAACAATAACGTACAAATTTACAACAAAATAGTTTTGCAGTTGTTTGATTCTTCAGTATTATGCCCTGAAAAAAATTTATCTTGTTATGCAGTGTTAGCAAGCAATTTTAAAGCACAAATTGTGAAAAAATTAACAAAAATATATCCACTGTGAAAAAATGGTAACATTTAAAATATATTTCATTTCTTATCTAATCAGAATAGTTTTTTAATCATTATCAAGTAATATGCTAAAATTTAAATAAACTTGTAGATAGTCGGTTACTTGTTGAAATCAACAAAGAAGTGAAAGGAAAAAGACTAGTTTTGTAAAGCATCTCGTTCTTGAATAGGTCAATGAATAGAGAAAGACAATTAAAAGAATGAGCTGAGTATTGCGAAAAATCATAGTAAATTGAGTATTCTGCTTACCCGATGTGTGCTGCTATTTTAGAAGAACTTTCTGCTTATCCATGCCATCCATGCTTTTATATGCTTTTGTGCTCAACTGTTTTGAAAATTTTGTTTTTTGTTTCAAATTACAGCTCTTCTTAATACTGAAAGTCAAAATTCTCACAAAACTTTTCTTGTGTTGCAAAAATTTTAAAGCCTTCTCCAAGTAGATGCTATTGAACAGTTTACATCACTGAAACTATAAGCTCTCAGAGTTTTAGCTGTATTCAAGTCCACTACATTTCTTATACTTTGTATTATATATTAGTATGAAAACTGAATTTAATCACTAGTCAAAAAAAAATTGCAGCCGATGCTTAGATAAATAAAAAATTTATTATATAAGAAAAGCTTGAATGTTTCTATAAAATTGCAACCAAAATTCAACTGAATTTTTTTCACGTATCACGTAATCATTTTCTAATTTTGTACAGCTCTGAAACTTTACCGTATCTGACGTTGTGTCTGCTATTTGCCGCCTCAATGAATCAGTTCAAATGTTTATGTGAATGACTTCAATACATACGAGTACGTTTGCATAATCAACAAATGCAGTAACACTGCAAACGATCAAAAATTTTTTCTGTTTTTTTTCAGTGACCTTCAGTAATAAATAAAGCACAATAGAATACTGTGCTTTATGTATTACTGCAGCCTACTAAAAGTTTTTTAGCGAAGAATAATATTTCTATTGAAAATTGGTGCTGCTTTTACAGATTAACTTGTGTACCAACTGGTCTGCACGCCACTGTAGCATATTAAAACAGCATATTAAAAGTTTTTTGATTGTACATCGCAATTTATAATTGGCTAATTTTTACCTTAATTTCAGTAAACTGATTAATGCATATTATTTTAGAGTGAAATAAACGGCTTCATAGCTAATGCGATATCGTTGTTATCAAGAAAAATTGCACTGCTTTGATGTTAAAGCAAAAAACTGCAATTTTACGCTCTTTTATTCTCCTAATTCTTAGTCGTACTGAATTTTTTTGCATATTGTTTTATGAAAAATATTTTTGAATGTGCGCTTAACCAATTAAAAACTTCTCTTATTTGGCTGTATTAAAATTTTAAATAAAATTATAGGTTGTTGTCAGTGGCAAACTTTTCTTTGTCTTTCGTTATTACTCACACTGAGATGATGTCAAAATTTTTAAAAAAATAAAGGAAATTGTACTAATATTTTACGAAGCTACCTATTATACGGTAAACCAACTCACTTACAGTCTACACTTCCACTCCCAATCCCTAGGTGCAGATGCGCCTCAAATAAAAAACCTGTCTTTTGAAGCAGTTCCAACTGCTCAAAAGCAAAGCCTCGTACACGTGTGATTCCAGGTTGGGTATCCCGCATCCAGGAAATTTGTCGTCGAAATGCTCTACAGCTATTAGAATGCTGTAAAAGTTAGCATTTAAATTGATGCGATTAAGGACCATTGGCCGGCTATTATGTTACTTGCTGCTTTTTTAAATTACTTGCCTTTCTTTTGAGCTTTTTTACACCATTGTGACCCTTTATTGAAGTCTGTGACAATAATTCCATTGTGCGACGCAATATTATGATCTCATTCCAATAACTTCTAAAAAACCACACGCAAACGAAGGAGGAAGACTTGCGATTTGTAAAATTTGACCTTGAACCGTAATGAAACTAAAGCATTTTGACTGGTGAAAACTTTGTAAAAAGGAATGAGTATATTGCGTAAATGAAAAAATCTATCAAAATACAATAGGTTGTATGCGGTACAGAGATTAGCCTGAGAGAACAACACGTAACTTCAAAACCCACCGGCGACTCCTAACCGAGTCAGCCTATAGTACTAAAACAATTTTAAAGTAAAGTTGAAAAAACGAAAAACTTTAAGTAGCTACCGCACTTCTAGATCAGCACTTTTAGAAAAATTTGGACTTTATCAAGTTTTGGCGTCTGTACGGCAAGAAAATAAAAACCATAGTTTTACCTCAGCTGTTGGGACTTCTAAGGCAAAAATTTTTTCAGTCTAATATTATGCCAGAAATAAATTTTGAAGCACTAATCACATTTATTTTCAATAAGCCTTTTCTAAAATGAATAATTAGAGTTCTATTGAGAAGATAAAGCCTTTCTATTTTTTAACCTTTTTGACCTTTATAAAAGCAGTTAATCTGTCTAAAAAGTTATTGCTGCTTGTAACATAAAATTTTTAACAAGTTGCAAACCCTTTAATTACGGTTATACCACTTTGAGAGTGAAGTGTCGTACCGCACAGCAAAATATCTGGCCTTCTTCTCTATAGCTTCCGATGCAGCTTTTAATATCTCTGTTAATTCCGGCTGTTCTGAGCCAAACCTAAATAATTAGAAAATTACACATTGTTATAAGAAGCACTTCACATACCCAACATCTGAGAAGTAACTTTACGTTACAAAAACCAGATGTAAAACTTGATCGAAAATCGTAGAAAACGAACGTCTTTTGAAACAGAGTACAAGGCGAGAAGACTAATGGACACCAGGTTAAATGATCAGTGTAAATCATATAAGACTGCAATTCTTATAATTCAGAACAATTTCTTTTTCACTTTGTCTTCCATTGTGTTTATCACTAAAATTCTTAGAAATTCCTCACTTAATTGAAATACAGAGAAAACCAGTAAAACCTAATTTTTACTTCATTACAGTCAAGGCACTTAAGATTTTTTTACCCTATTGCATAAGCTAGTATATAATGTGCCGTATAACGGGTTTCCGTTAATAACTTCCATTTAGCAGAAACATTTCAATAAAAGTGAATATGTTAGAAAAGTATAACGAGCTATTTTCTCTTTATAACTCTTAGCAACATAAATTCACAAATACTTGTTGTTAAAAAAAAAATACTTATTTATCAAAATTTTTTCAATCTCATTCTGGAACCTCATAAAAATTTTTTATTCACCGGCAGATTCTCGATTTTTTAAAACAGATATACATTATTCGCCTCCCTGCATGACAGAGCGCAGCAAAACCTTGTCAGCTTCTTTCTAGTTCTACAAAACAAATATTCTTTTGAACAACAGCGTAATGGATATAGCGGTACAACTTGTAATGCTAATTTCGCTCTGCAATCTGAGTACAGTAAAGCCGTCTAATACCTCACCTGCAAATGTTACCTTCGTCAGACTGAAAAGTACATTTGTGAAACCTTACTGTCCAACAATCCACACACAAAGAATTGAATTAGCTAAATGTGCAAGAATGTGTGTTGATCGGAACCAATTGTGTTCAGTTATTGAATACACTGGTAACAACTGTACCTTATGGAAATATGTACTATTTGCGGAAAACGCGTGAGCACTAGAAAACCTGTATTTGAAAGATGTTGACAACAAGTTTAAAAACAGCGACTGTGTACAAAAGAATGCAGTAACTGATTTAGGTAAAAAAATACAAAAATTGGTAGTAAATTTACAAAAGAAAACGAAAAAACTTAAAAAATTTTTCTCGCTGGAATTGAATTGATTGGGGAAACACAATTCATGAGAAAATAGTAAAAATAAAAATGTAAAAGAGGAAAAAACTTACAGCTGTGTTTGCTTTGAATAGAGAAACTTATCTATATTACTCTAAGAATACAAGGTTTTTTGTTCTGTTCTGCGAAGAATTAATGTATAATTTCTTTTTTTATTGCAGTCAGAAAACTGGTGGGAGATTGTAATAGTCCTGATTGAAAAGTCCCTACAATTCCTGCCTGTTACTATTAAGTAAGTCTTATATTTAATGTTACAGAGATACCTAAAGAAGAAAAATTTTAATTTTTTTTGTAGTCAAAGGTCTTACCTTAAAAAAAGTATGTCTCTCGAAAAACACTTTTGGAGAAAATGGGTTGTGGCAAGAAACTAATTCAGTGTATTAAAAGTTCTATATGCGTAAAATTCGTAAAATTTGAAACAATTTTCTGTATACTGAATCATTTTTAACACACACACACACGCACACACACAGAAGAACTACAACTGTTTAGGTGAACGGTAACATTGACTATGAGGGCGTCGAAGCAGTTTGCCGGCAGCATGGAATGCAACCAGCGTCGATTCTGTCTCAAAAGGAGAGCAACTTTTTGAGAACTTACTACAGAGGTTTATATCTCCAACTTATCATTAAGCAGTTTGTGAATCGGAAAATTAAACTGATATTTAAATTATAAGACGGCAGAATTATGGAGCAGTTTCAAACTAACGGCCAGCTTTGAAAAAAAAATTTTTTCTAGCGCAAAAAGAACCCTCTTTTAAATTAACAGTTTTTTTTTATAACAGTTTTTTGGTAATTGTAGGTTTTTTTAGAAGAGTTGCTTTGATAGTAAGACAATATTGAAATACAATTATTTGTATTGTTTTATATTAGGCTGATTTTTTAAGATTTGCGTGGAGAAGGATTTGCTATTATAATTGCACTTAACAAGAGCAAAGTGTGGGCAGACGGCTCACCTCTTGACTTTACTGAAGGGAACGTAACATATCCGCTTTTGCTCAGTAAACGTGGGTGGATATCAAATGACGCGAGCCGATTTAATAGTATTTGCAAAAGATTTCAGTGTTATGATTGAATTCGGCTACATTAAGGATGAAAAAATTTTACTTTTTAATGCCTTCCTCGTGTATGACAGCGGTTTACCAATTGGCCAGTTGTCTTGCCATTTTCAGCTTAATTTATTTCAAACTGCTTTGCGTATTTAACGTCTTGTTTCTCGCCTTGTTTTAAAACATTAAATCAAATACGTGAAGAATAACATAACAATTATTACCTGAAACATTTTTTAAAATAAGTCTTCTTCTACGCCGACAGGCTGTTTGACAATTTGGGTTTCATTTCTGAAAAGCTTAGCCAAAAAAAAAAAAAAAAGAGGTGCAAATCACTACTCAAACTAAAATGAATTTCTAGCCAGACAGTTGAAGGTAATGTTTGTCTGCCTAATGGTTGTAAGACGATCAAGGGTGACCTCAACAAAGCAGTCAAACTCATTTTAGCTGGCTTTAGTCGGCCACTACTTGTAACTTTGCCTAAGTACTCACTAATGTAATATAAGTGTTGTTGATCTAAAAAATATACAAATTGAAACTGCATAAAACATTCTAACATTAAGTGCTTGCTCAGTAAATTCACCATTATATTTTAGGTAAAAATGCTTTGCAAGTATACACTCAAGCTTGAAAAAAAAGCGACTCTAAGATTTAGTAAAAAATTTTGTAGAGAAGTAGTTGATCTCCAAAATGCATGAAGAACAGTGTTGAAATTGCTGCCAAACGACTTTGTGCTGCACCGCAAAGTGGTAAAAACTCAAAAAAAAAATCGCTTACGCAAACTGCGACGTTATGGTACATCTTGATTCCGAGTTCCAGTACGGTTTCAAGAAACATTTTCTGAGAAGCTGGAGAGAGTTGAACCTGAAGTATGAGAAATGTTGAAACCTTAAATTTGTCTTTAAGAAATGCTACTTTTATGTTTACTCAACTTCATTTGCGGCCAACTGCGAAAGTTCTGTTATAAATTTGCTTATTGTTACCGTTTATTCTAATATTTTCTTGATTTTTATTCTAACATGTATTTTTTAAAATTTTTTATCTGATTTTTATTCTATTTGTTAACCATTGTACAGCAAAAAAAAAGTTCAATTTTTTTTCACTTCTGCTTGACAGGGCAAAGAAAACCAGACAGATCTTTCATAAATCTCTTATTTGGAGGTAGTCTCACTAAGCTACTTGTGTTGTTTCCTTTTGCTGACATCTGCTTTGCTCCGCAAAGTTTTAAAGAGAGTTGAGGTAAGAAAAAAAGAACCAAAACCGGATCGTAGTGGCTTGAAATTATTGTCTAAACCGATTCCGGTTATTAGACCTTTGACGTTCCATGTTCCTTCTCTTTCTCAATTGCCTTTAGACATCAGCCTTACGGTTACTGTCACATCGGTGAAGCAGGAAAGCATTTGAGGACTACTTGTTGGAACTTACATTATTGCTTTTTTTGTTTTCTTCTTTTGATGACAATCTATAGTGACAACGGTCAGTTTTTGGAACTTCTCTATCACCATCATTATTGCGTCATCACCATTATTTTTACGGTTACCATGAAATATACCATAAAATTTTTTCTTGTCTATTTTCAAGTCTTTTTCACAATGCAATATTGTAGTGTAAGCTCAAAAAAAAAAAAACCATTTGTGCAGTTTACGAAATTCTGCTAAAACTAAATAAACTACCTGTGCATTCCACATAAACAGTATTCTGAACTGACTTTTATATTGAATTTAGTTCGAAACATGAGCATATAAATTTTTCCGAGCTGTTTGAAAGACCCAACACAGTGGAAAAACCATTAAAGCTTGTATATTCAAACATCGTTGCAAAATTCAAAGGATCAAATCAAAAACCATTCCACATTTGCAGTAGACTACTGACAGACGACCAAATATGCATTAATTATGCGAATAAAGAGGTTATCTAACAATTTATTATACAGTATGCACCAGTGTACGAAAGTCTATTATAAGCGTTCAATCTAGATTGTTAAAGCAGCACTCTTAAAAA
>UXUI01010260.1:239-14885 GCA_900576705.1 Enterobius vermicularis
ATAAACTTCAGATGACCAAAAAGTATTAGTTTTTTTAAATGTTTGCGTCCTTATCTCCAAAAGCAGATTCTCTCTCGATGCTAAGCCTAGTGGGATAGCAGTTAGAGAAAACCATTCAACAGCTGCAATTTAAGTTGCAGGCGAATAGTTCTACCAACTAATGCAAGTTCCTCCGTAGGCGAATTAATGTAATACCTATATTTTGCCTGGAGATGCTGACCTTCGTAAAAAGTGAGGAAAAATTCGCACTGGAAGTGCCAAAAAACTTCCTGATCGGTGTGTTAAAGCCAATGTACATTTTAAAACGTCCGCAAATAATCTTAACAGAGAAATAACGTGTAATGTAATTGTTTTACAACGTTACGAAAGAATTATTCACAAAAGTGCAACAAAAACGCGATACAGTACAATATAACAGCGAATACTGAAACAAGGATCTTTTCATATGTCACAAAATATAACATTCAGACAAGCAAACCGGAAGTACTGTGCGAGAGAGGTTCCGAAAGAGCACCACAGCAAATCGTGCAGCAATAAAAAAAGTTCTTGCCTCTAATCTCTGAAACTGGCTTGTGAGCTTTTTTCCACCTTTACCGAACCCCAACGTTGATCTCAGCCTATTGCCCTGCCTGATCAATAGTCAAATCATCATTGCTCGATCCAAAAATCCCAATGAATTATGAACACTTGTAGGTGAAAAACTGTAAACTAATTAATAGGGAGGGCAGTAATTTGAATCTGCCTGACACTTTCAAAGGGTAAGAGAGCCGTACCGCAGAATTTAAAATTTTTTTTGCTTTAGACAGTCAATTTGTTTTTTTTTTTTCTAGCTTCAAGCAGAAATTACAAAGATACAAAACAGCATGGTTTTGCAGCACGTATTTTCCTATTTCATATTAATTTTTGACTGGGGACTTTCTGACTTTTAAAGCAAATAATACTGACAAAATCCTTCCTTCTTTTGCTGCCGACTGGAAAAATGCTGCATTTTATCACTAAAAGATACGTGAAGTTACACCTGACATGGGAAGAGCAGAATTCAACGCCTTAAAGACGGAAGGCAATGACGGCTGCAAATGAAAGACTTGGCTTGAATGAAGCTAGTGAAACTACTATTTGGTTTAAGCTAAACCAGCAAAAACTGAAGTTTCAAAAAATGCAGGCAGAAGTAGTTAAGGTATTCAAAAGCGATCTTTGGCACTTGTTTGATATAGCTTTTACCTCAGCTCAAAAGCCTTAAATTTCCACTAAAACATGGTAAAATTTTATCGCTCGCTCAACAACCTCACATTAAGCTGGAAAATCCCCAAACTTTATCGTCTATCATCACCAGTCGAAAACTCAACAAGCACATGGAAAAAACAACCGCAAAAGAATGACTGGGCAAATGGACTAACTCTGAACTATGAATTACAGGCAATAACACCTTGCTTCACCAGCTTAGAACGTCAGCAGAAGCTGTTTGGCTGACAGTCCCTCGGCCATCAACATTTTAATTTTATTCTCCTATCGTCTCATGCTTCAGGTTCCTTTCCCGCCCAAATTCTAGCAAAAATCCGCGCGTTTTATTTTTTCACACATACCTGTTTACTAAAGTGCTGCTACAATGTTGTTGGACGTTTATAATTCGTAATTATTTTCTACGTTCTCGTGAAAAAAAGCCTAGGACCAACGACTCAGTAGAAAAGTAAAACGGTTGTAAACTGCCAGAAAAAAATGATTTACAAAACAAGGGAACACGGGTAAGTAACACTAAGAACTGCTAATTACTTGAAATTGGGAGAGGAACAACAAGAAAAATATATAATGTCATTTATTTGCATCTAATTCTTCATGTTCCCTCTTTTAAATGTTCCCCTTTTTGCTCCAACTTAGAAAAAAATTTGTAAGTAAGATTATTTTCCAACGCATAGTTTGTTAAATAATTACTCTAATCCGCTTCATTATTGCTCATTACTCAACATTACTTCTTTTTTGCTGCAACTCAAATATCCAAAAAAAAAGTATCCAAAAGCGTAGTGTGAACTTGACGGACGGTCATGAAGCGACAAACAAAAAATACATTCTGGAAGGAAGCCACTGCTCCAGCAACATTTGTATCTTATTTTCACAAATCAGCTTCATGATGAAACCCCTCTAGAACGTACTAAAACCCCCCACTTTATTTCATTTGAAGAACTGTCACTGTTAGTGTTAGAAGAATCTGACCTGGAAACTTCTTGATTTTGTACAACTGAAAATATTGCACAAAGTGTTGCTTTCTCAGAAAAAAAAAAATCAGAAGCCCTGTATTTGGTAAATCTTCTTCCGAGTTTAAAACCCGCTAATTCTACTCAAGCAAGCAAAATTACAAAATTTGAAATCGGTCCCAGCTGAGCAGAAAGTAGGAAATTTTTGAAATATGGCGGACTACAGGTTGATAGGAAAATGATTCTTCCAAATCCTCTCTTCTGTTTTTTCTTTAAACTAAAGCCATCTTTTACCAACTTAGCAAAATTCAAAGGAATTCTGAGGCAGCAAGTGGAGAAATTTTGCAATATGACATGAAGATACCGATACCTGCAGTGATAGGAGCGTACGTTAAGGACGGCAAACTTTACATAAGGATCTTTTATTAGGATATTTAAGGAGTGACTATTATGTTATTCTTATTATTAATTTGCTTAACAAATGTTTATTGTGAAGAGTCGTTACTCTCCCAGCTTTTACACGGCGTTATGGAATGCGATTTAAGTAGACGCTTTCACAAATCTTTCCTGAACATTACAACGAGACATTGCCTGAACTCCAAAAAAGAAAGCTATTTAAAAAAAAAGCTTCCGATATTAGCAATTAATTCTAAAAAATTAATTTTGTCCCTACAGGAATTATGCCAACGAAATAGGAAAAGTGATCCATGACAAGCTCCATCCAGCTCCAAAAAATTTACATTTTCCAGCCAGATAACTTGAAATATTTGGTCCTAGTTGACTGTGAGTTGCGAGTGGTGAATCAGCAAGTTTCGTAAAAACTTTTTATACATGTTTTCCATTAGCCATAGTTGTGGCTAACAAAACGATAGTTTAACGTCTGTAAATGGCCAACTCCGACTGGATATTAGAGGGAGGAAATAGGCTGATCATATGCAAATAAAATCTACGTTGTATTTTGTCGTCTAAACAATGAGTTTCTATGAAAACTGATTTTTTCACCTCAAAAAAACTCTTCAAAGACTGGAGAACATACTTCATAAAATCTAAATATAAAAAAAATTGACGGAGTCATAGGCAAAAGAAAGTTACTTTGAAAAAAAAAAAGTAGTAGAACTAGTAGTAAAAGAAATCAACTTGAAACTACTTTTGAACAAATAATTCAACGAGGACACCTGAAATGAATAAAATCTAGCAAAGGTTGTTTAGCCAAAAGTGCGTTGAAAATAATGAAGTCAAAATAGCCGCAGTTTTTCCAAAGAAAATCAGGTAAACTTGCAAATCTGAACACAATGAAAGGTTTTATGTAATGTCAACTAGCAGCTTCACCACATCGCTCTGCAAGGAAAACCCATCTACTAAACAGGGCCTTTAATTGTGCACAAATGTCACTACCATTTTTGCGAAATAAACTTCAACTCAACAGCTTCACAGGGAGAAAAAAAAGCGCAGACTGAGAGCAATAGCAATATAAAGGATACAGTGACTTTTCATAGTAACGACGCCAAAGTTTACAACAACAGCCTGTTTTAAAAAATCCCTCTGACCTTTCGTAGCCAAAAAACCTCAAATTTTCTTTCAATTTCCCACTTCCAAGCAGGTCTACATATGTCTGTCTTTCCCCTTAGCTTAGTGCTTAAGTAAAAACAAAAAGATAGGTGCTCACACGGGAGTACTGCGCCATTTAGAGAGTCGTTCAAAATCTTCAACACGATTCACGGTTACAGTAGATTTTAGGGTGGTGTTATTGAAAGACAGCCGCATCACTTTCTCAATGAAGCCGATAACATAGTACAAACTCTGTTTCATGAACTAATCGACACAAGAACCTTTGCGTAAGATCGAATTCTGTTAGGATCAGCTGAAGGGAAGAATCTGAAATGCTGAGACATGCAGCAGAAAACTTTTGTTTGATAATGGGGTGTCAAAAATTCGTTCAAGTTTCATTACAGGCACGCTGGGATCGCGATTAACCCTTCCATAATCTTTACATGAAATAGGGTTTTAGTGAATAGCGTTTTTCTGCGGCCTTTCAAGTTGTTTGGCATCTAGTCTTTCAAGAATACTTTGGCCTCTTTTTCAGTAGCGACAGGAATAGACTTCATTTCTTTAAAAATTGCCAGACATACAGTTGACGCGAAAACTTTACACTGAAATTAAAGCTTAATAACTTTGCTATACAATTAAGTTCAGGTAAATTTAATGCAAGATTAGTAAACAGCATTCAAGTTACGCAAAAATTACTCCAATAAGTGACAAAGAAACCAAAGCCAGTTGTAAAAATTGTTCTCTGAAAAAAAAAAATTATTTTGCGGCACACTTTTGAACCTCCTCAGCATGATCTCATCGAACGTGCTGAAAATTAAAAAGTTTAATTTTTTCCACATCTAGAGAAATGAAAAGAAGCATTATGATCGCAAGAAGTACGTAAACTTCCTGAACATATCGAAAACTTCCAAAAAAAATAAGTAGGAAAATATTTCGACTGCTTCTGAAAAGTACCGTCATGTTGAAGAGTGGAACGAAAACCTAACTAGAGAGAGCACTGAAAGAAACTCTATTACAGTGGATTTCATGCTTAGTGGCCCGGTTAATTGCTAAGTTCTTTAGCGAAAGTGTGCGGGTTGGACAGTGCAAAAGAGGGAAACATGGCTGCATAATAAGTGCTTGCCAAAAGTGTGGCAATATAGATCCTTCGCTTGTTAAAGGAGTCGGAGAATAACAGCAGGACAGAAGCAAAAGGGGTCTTGCGCGTGTATTGATATTTTTGTTCTTTTCCGCTTCCGCGGTTATCTCCGCCTTCAACAACATCAGTTTTGTTTCCCATCCTTAATTCAACATGGAATTGGCTATAGCTGTTACTTCTTTTGCCTTCACTAATGTCATATCTATGCTTGTTTCTGCTAAATGTAATCTGGAGCAGCAATTTTCCTGTGCCGACGGCAGCTGTATAGCACTGAACGATGTGTGCGATGAAATTCAACAATGTGCCGATGGCTCTGATGAAAAAGAGTGTGAATTCAGGTTCGTTCGTTCCAAACAATTTGAGAAAGAGAAAATCATATTTCTTATTAGATGAGCTCTGCATTTTAATGTTCTTAATCAAAAAACCAGTGCTATTTAAAAATGAGTGAACTAAGATAAGTTAAAATGTAACTAGAGCGATAATGGTACGTGCTAGGTTATGTACCATTCCAGAAAAAAAAATATATCATTTAATTTCTTTTTGTGAGAAATTTTTGATGGTAAACAAAAACAAGAAAAAAAAAATATATACACTACTGCAGTGTGAAATACCAGTCAAGATTTTTGACCTTTTTTAGTAGTCGTTTAGCGTAACCTTTCGAACATACAGTTTTCAAGCAATTTTAGTAGGAAAAACTTCAGAAAGCTGCAAAAAAGTCTGGACCTTTTGTAGATTTGGCTTTTATCGATATCTCACTGATACATATCATTATATGCAACTTTGTTGAAGGGCGATTTCGAAGATACTGCATAGACACTATAAATTCGCGTATATTGAGCGTTTATTTTCTCTGGTAGCAGGCCCTCTGTTAAGTTGATTAAAAAAATTTTTTTCAGTTATAACCTCACGGGGAGTTGATCATAATGTATTTTCTTTCCTGCTGTTTCTCCGCTAAAACCATCTTTTTTCTCACAAATTTATGAAAGTCCTATGGAAAATTTCTTATCATATAAGTTACTTGAAAATTTCACTTGCACCAGCCTACAACGTCGCATGTTCTCAGTCAAGGAAAAACGTGCGATATATACGACGCGAATACTATACTAGTCCGATTTGCCTAGAGATTGGTTTTCAAACTTTAAAATTAGAATATTTTGATTTCGAGCATTGTTTCTTTAATTTTTCTTTAAAATAGCTCTTTGTTACGGGGAAACTTACCAACACCTCCATCCCTTTCAACCTTGCTACCTACTTTTATATCTGGTTTAACTTCATAAGATATGGTGCGAAAGAGTATTGAGAACAGCTCCTGATTACGAAATTTTCACTAGGTGAAAAATGGAGTTTTTAGGTACTGGGTAGGTTGCGCTCATTAATGCATTCTTACACTTTACTACAAATTTCTGAATAAGTCTCAAATCTCAGGTCATTCAGTCTCCATTCACAATCTCCGCCGCCTCCTTACGCTACAGAAGCTTCTCTTGTCCTACTAGCACCCAGTATTTCTCGCTATGAAAATCACTGATTCAAAAAAAGGCAGTTTTGGGAGATCAAAATGAATTGAAGAAAAGGAGTTGAGTGATATTTTGAAAAAAGAAGCAAACTAAATTAAGGAGACGTCGCGAGAAAAGCTGGTAATTTTTTCCACTGAAGGTCATACACTGACTGACGCCTGCATTTTCGGCGGGAAATTTGCGGAACTGTAAAGGATTAAGAAAAAGAGCGGCTTTAGAGCTAAGCATAACAAATTCTGGTTGCGCAAATGCAGTCCTATACTTCTTTGTGCATCTTCGGCCGTGGAACTGGTGCTGAGGGTTTTAGTGGGGCGAAGAAATTTAAGCTTTTTGGACTCCCAACTTCCGAGGCTAGTCTGGCGATGCACTCATGTATACAGAGGTCTGGAGTGCTATTTTAGGGTGAAAGACTAGAAGACAGTAGAGTGTGAACGACAGCCCATAATTCAATGATTTTGAATCTAGTTTCTGTACAAAAAATAAAGTTGAGTTTTTAATTCCGAGAGGGTTACTAGTGACGATGTGGAACGGACGGAGCACTCTGAGACTCATATACACAAGAATTTCTTTGGGCGAATGTGTACGATGACAATGCGTTGTACTCTTTTTTTCTGAAATACCGGAGCACCACCCGATACCTCGCGGTTCGTGATAAAACTGTGAGTCTTTTACAACGTGATCATTTGTGAAAAAAAAGTCTGGTATTTTGAAAGTCCTTTACATGAGTGGCGTAAGTGAAGCTGGTCTCCTTGTTTGGCAGTACCTATGTTCAAATAGGTGCGTATAATTTACCAGGGTACGAAAGTTAAGTTGACTATTCGTTTCACACACCAATTCAGATGCTATTTTATCTAATGTGAACTTCTGGTGTTTTGCTCAATATGGAAACAGGCAAAAGATATTTTTTAAGCTTGATATAGATTTCCTAAAGGAAGTGTAGCTGTGGAAATCACGCTTCTTGCGGCATTTCTTCTTTTTGCACTTGAAATATCTGTTTCTTTTTGTCCGATTGCTAGAATTATACCGAACTCACAGGAGAAAAAGCGAAGAAAAGAGGAGATCAATAGAGAAGCCATTTGAAAGTCGGAGTTTACATTTGGAAAACCAAGCTTTTCATTAAGGGCCCTGCAACCTATAGACACTAAGCATTCCATCTTCAGAAGCACGTGTTGAACTAATGTCATCTTCGATAACTCGGACTATGGAACAGAAAGCAAGCTAATATCATCTAACTGGAGTCAAAAGCTGCAGACGATGGCGACTGTTCTGGACTGAGAATCGCACAGAAGAGTTAAGCCCGAAGAACTGTCCTGTAAAGTTATCAGACTCAGAATTAAAGCTAGCAGCACTGAAGGTTCGAGCTTTGTTACTGCATTACAATTCCTTTATTCCTATACTCATTTTAAGATGTAGAAGTAAGGGTTTGCTCGGCTGCTGTTGTTCTCCTCTCTGCTGCGATTCCTTTCCCTACGCTTTTGACCCACTCCCTTCGTTGTTTTCTCCTCTCCCTGTCTTGCCTCTCTTTCTTTGATGCTGTCCGCTTTCTCAACTTTAGCGCCAAAAATAAAACTACTCGGTCGCTGGGCTGGATTTATCAGTGTCAGAGATTACTTTGACGTCTTTTACGAGAATTCGTGGCTACAGTGTACTACTCAGAAATCAAAAAAAATGCTAGTAGCATGTCTCACATAAGATACTTGGACCGTTTACTATTACAAGCTAGCGATAAATTCGATGTAAGTCCGTCATTTTGAGAAATTCACTGTTATTCCCATAATACTGGGGAGAGCCAGGGCTTTATGTGGAACTCTAGCTCGCGAAATAACCTTTCAAGATATTGCTTTTATGACTGAACTATTTGGGAGGCTTAGATTCACACTAATCAGACTGCAGATTATAAAATTAGTTGGCTTTTTCACGTATTCACCTATACACTTTTCAAATCTTACTGCTATGATGTTAGAATTTTTAACACGACTGTGACATTTTAAAAGTCCGTTGCATCTGAATTTGTCACGGCTGATATCTCGATTTATGAGAGGTTTTGCAATTTGCAGTTCTGCCCATTTCTAAGATTATGCGGTGGAAGGCCATAGTCACTATTCTTGAACGGACGTAAAAACTTAAACTTGGCACGACTACGTCACGGCAAGTTGCTAGCAACTTTGAAAGGTTTGGACAGCAATGATTTGGAACGCGACCACACATTGCCTTTAAGGTCCTTTTCAAACTGTTGGTTAAAATGAGGTTTTGGTATAATTTTTGCCTGCTTAAACTGACTAGTGTTTGCGTGTAATACTCAACCAGCCGACAGAGTATTAAAAAGCTTTTTAATACCGCCAGGCTTGATCTTAAAGAAACTGGTCTGATTTCGGAAGTTGTTGGTCAAGGTTTGGCGTGCGAGTAAATTTGTTAAAAAAATTTTTGGAACTTGTAATTTTGATTTTGAAGAGCAATAAGAATTTTGTTGCATCAGAAGAAGTATAAAGTGCAGAACTTTTCTAGAAATTTGCGAAACTTCGAATTTCACAACTGCAGACTTGACCATTTTAAAAGCAGAGAATCTATTTACTGTATCCAATGAGTTTGTCTGACATACTCCGTTACAGTTTTCTTATTTCTTCAATTTTTTGCGAAGTCATCGAGTCGTTGAGCAGCTGGCACTTCGGAAATTGTTTAATACATGAGTTAAAAGCCTTGTGAGGGTTTAGAATTTCTTCTACTTTTGGCATGAAGTGCCTTATAATGAACGTAAAGGTTGTTGATGCAGTAGACATAGTGGCAATTTTATATCTACTGTTTCAAGATTGAACACCAAACTGCTGACAAGTAAAATATAGGACACGAAGCATAGGATGTATTTCAAAGTCAGTTCATGCTTGTTTTCTTTCAACCTCCTTTTCATTTCAAAACCTGGTTGTTTTCTTATATTTTTGAAAAAAGGGAAGCATTATTTTCCAAGTTTAAAAAAACCATAAATTAATACGAGTAAAATATGGTTTTATGTTTGATGCCGTCAAGTAGGTGAATTTGTCAAATCTAAGTAATTTGATTTTTTACTTCTGTAATTCAGTCATGAAATTGGTTCAAAGTTACTGCAAGTTTAAAATCTAGAATTTGCTTCCAGAGAAAATCTTTTGATTACAGCAATAATTAATAGACTTTTTCTTTAAATCTTTCGTCTAAGTATTTTGATCTAAACGTAATAGATTCCTTATAGTTGCAAGGGAAAACCGAAATTGAAGAGTAAACAGATAACTGAAATTTTCTTTTCCAGAGAAAAAGAAGCCAATTATGATGGTTTACGTCGACAAGAAAATATGCTTCTTAACCAGTGGTACAGTCGGTCGACAGCGAATATCGATGCGGTAATGAATTCAACATCTGAGGGTAAACCACTGTATGAAAACCACTTGTCAATAGCGACGATAGCCATAATACTGTTAATTATTGGAGCAACTGCTACCTGGATTTGTCGCAAACGCATGCATGACAAGAGAATGCAAACCCTTCGGAGAGCTGACATAACTGGTGACGATGAAGATGATCTTCTAATCAGTTCAGTATATGCCACTTAACATTTCTTTTTAGCTGAGATTCAAACAAGCGCCGAAAACTTAATGTTTATTAGATGCTTTAAAAACAGACCGATGATGAGGAGTCAGAATGCTTTTAAAATTAAAGTAATCCAATAATTCACGCGTTTAAAGTGGCTTGAGTTTAATAAACCTGTTTTATTCTTTTCTAGCAGTGTTTTCTAGCAGTGTACTTGGCAGTGTTCCCCCTACAGATGCCAACAGTTTTTATGCTTCCAAAAAGGCGGTAAGTTGCGTGGAGGAACCACTACAGATTGATAGTACCCTTTTAAATGTTCTTTGGTCAACTAATACGGGAAACACTTAAAAGGAACATTTATAACTTCTTTCCATTTTGGACGACTTTTCGTGTTTCGAAATTGTTGTTGCCAGTATTATTAACTTATGCGTTCACTGTGGCATCAAGAATTTATTGCTGCAATAGAAAAATTTAGAGATAAGAAATAAATACAGAAATTACTAAACTCTATTCAAGGCGCAGAGTCAAAAGTCACTGTTGCTTCTTATTCATTTACTTTTTGTGGTGTTACCTTCAAAAAAGGCCGGCAGAATACAATTTAAAACTCAGTTTTTTGTACCAACGCAAATTCATTAATCATGTCTGTTGCCACGAAATCTGGAGAAAAATCAAATAGTCGTTGCATGGCAAAATAATGCTTCTAACGCAAAAAACTACAATTAACTAAGTGTTTAGGTCAACCACATCGTTCAAGCGCTCCTAAATGTTAAGAAAAAAAAAAAAGAAAGAAAATTAAAATAAAAATAGTGAAGGAAGTACTACTTTAAGGAGAAGCTCCTGTCGAAACTACCAACCGCTTCTTTCATTGGAGAGTTGCCCACAACTTCTCTACAGCGTCTCTACGGAGATCCTTACTTCTATAGTTACAAACTGGAAGCAATCGTGGTTGCCGATGTTTGCAGCACTATACTTAGGACTGTATACTCTAAAGTAAACGCCAGATGATAGCGTTGCCGAACGCTTTCACTTATTCAATAATGCTTTGCCTGCTTGAACCCCAAATATTGCAGATGAGGGAATAGTGAAGGTACGACGACACAGATGGAGACATAGGTCACTGAGTAAAAACGCATCAACCTAAACTCTACCAACGTATCGGAATTTAACTAACACTTCTAGTGTTTCTGAGACAACTAATAGTAAAGAATTATTGCAACAAATATACAAAGTAACAATTAAAGAAAAACCCAAAGAAAATTAAGAAAACTTTAAACACAAAACTATTTGAAACTAAACTAAGAACAATCTTAAAGGAAACTAGGAAAGTTGCACAATGGTCACAAGAAGCTAAGATGAATGATAATCAACTTTGGATGTTGATCACGACAGGAATTGTTTGCTCTTGTTCACCTTGTTCTTTTATACTTTCGGTTTGGCAATGATCTCCTAGCATGGCCTTTGAGAGCGTCTCCTCAGGGTTCTGTCTGGTTTGTTACCGTCTTTAGTACCCGAGGCCATTTCGCGTGCCGTCGCAACAGTTCCTGAAAAATCGAAAAATCGAAAAATCGAAAAAAAAAGGCTTTCATACCTCTTATAATTTCTATACTTCATTTTAAACCCCTGTTTTCCCTCTATACCTTCTCTTTTGCCAAAGAATTTGTTGAAAAAAAAACCATTTTTCTAGAAATTAAAATTTGGCAACAAACACCAATATTTTCAAAAATTAAACTTTTAAAAAATTAGAATCAGCTCGCTGTTTCATATGGCCTCAGGTTACAATGTAGCCTGAATGCACAACGGACAGTCTTTATTTAGCTAATAAAGTCCATTGATCGTCTATTAAATGGGAGATCGTTTATATACACTTACAAGCATTTAAGTCTAGCTGTTATAGGGCGCCGCTATTGTATCATGTGGTGCCACTGGTATCACGCAATCGGGCGTTTTAAGGGGAATAAGTTGGTTGGCTTTTGAGCTTATAGACAATTTTTTAAGTGGTTTGGCATCCGTAACTTTTTTTAGGTTTCAATTTCCTTTCCGAAAAATTTGCAAAGACAGCATAAAAAGCAAAAGGTAAAAAACCTGCAAGGTTTCACTTCCTCTAACAGGATTATTGGAAAAGTAAGTAAAATTACAGTTACAGTGATCCACGTCTGCTAATGGCTGAACAGTTTAGCCACCTCATCAAAGGGCTTTACCCACTACTTCGCACACTTCTTCGAGAACGTGTTACCCGCTTAGTTAATTCCTATAGTCAGCTGATTTATTTTGATTTCCTTCGTTTGGAAGTTCGGTTTTTATTGCGCTGCAAGTGCTTGAATTGCTAACTCGGCCTTTTCCATCACCTCTTATAGCATCATCTTACAGCTAACAATTATTTTCTAGGCTATGGCTTGAAAAACAGGTCTAAACTTAACCTTCTCACTTAACTTCTGTACTTGACAGTCTTTGGTGTTCAGGTGCGGTATGTTCGAATAGCTTATTGCCGTTCCTTCGCTGGTTATTTCTTTCTTGAGGGGGCTAGCGAAATAGATACTGCCATTGGTTTTTATTGGAAGCTCTTCTTAGCATTTTTCCCGTAGCTTGTGATCGTGGTAAATGGGATCAGTTCGGAGTAATCTTCTGTGACTTCAGCAGGTACTCCTTCACGCCCTAGCTGGAATCGTGCCGTTTCTGTCGGGCTAGGGTTTTCTGCCAAACTAAGGAGATCGTTTCATATTTTGCGGGATTGGACTTCTAGTTGTTTCTCGCTTTCTTTCCTTTTTTGTTACAAAGTATTGTAAAAATACTGATGCTTTGTATTTTCTCAGTTATATTCTGCGCTGAATGTTGGAACTTCTCTGAGTAAAATTTTTTTCCTGTTGCTTTTCTGCTTTTGTCGTGCTTTGCTAGAACGTTGTTTGTTGTTGGATACTACCTTCCTCGTGTTATTTAGGTTTTTTGCAATAAATTCTGGCAAATTTCCTTAATAATCGGTATTTATAGTGAAGACACTGTAATTCCCCATCTTGTATAGTTTCTTCCAGTAACAGAGCTTATCTTGAAAATTTATTTATTCTATTTTGTAAAGTCAAAGGTGCTTTGTAAGTTGTCGACGATGACGTGATTGTTAGTAATGACTTCTTTAGAAGTTTCCCAGGTTTTCGTACGCTCAAGTTGATTGAAGCAATTTTGGATTCCTGAGGATTGTTCTTGTGACTGTTTCGCAAATACTGTCTTGAGATTTGCACATATTCAGGATTGTTTGTCAAAGAGAGCTTAGTGCCCGTTGTGAGCAATAATTTCGCCTTCCTTCACTTCATAACTTGGTGTGCTGTGACAAGTTGTTTGAAAGAATTCAGAGCTGTAATATACTGGGATGGAACTTCACCAGAAGTACTCTTCCCTTTGCATTAGTTGGATTTTGTTCAACATTTTGGCTTTACAAAGCTCTTTAAAAATTCCTGCTAAAACTGGTTTCTTCGCTTATTCATCTTTTTCTACTTGTAACAGCAACCGTATTACTGCGTTAGCGCACACTGTTCTAGTTATGTTTCGACATACTCTTGCTGAAAAAGTGAATTGTCAAAATTAAATAAATAGACAGTCACTTTACCTCTGATTTCTGGCGTGGAGACTGCTGGAAACTCCTGTGAGTGCATAATTTGGTTACGCATGTGCCCTGCAGTGATACTAACAGACGCAATCACACCTAAGAGGCTCCTTTGCTTGTTTTGTATGGTTTGTATTGTTCAGCTGTTTGTTGACTAGGGTATCTTATATTCTGAACAAAGCAACTGAAACTGATGCTGCTGGCTCACTTTTGGCTGGTCCTCTTTCAGTTTTTTCCTTCGCGTTGAAGACGATAGAATGCAGTTGATTCACTGGTTGCTCGCAAATACGCCCGTTTCTAAGTCGTTTCTCAGTCACTGCTCTAACTTGAGTGCTTTTGCTTATTATGAACTCAATTATTCTTACCAATTTCTAACCTTATCTTGATAGTGTTTCTTCAGCAACAAGGAAAATTTCTTCTACTACTGGTTCTCTGGAGATGCATAACCACGGCGATTTGTGCTCCGTACTGTTTTATTCTTTAAAATTCAGCAAATAATTTTGTGTCCAAAATTTCTAGAAGCAGTCTAAATACAGCTCAGTTTCTCACCAAGCTTGAATGTCCTCGCCCTGGTCTTTCACTCTGCCTGGTCGGTATTTTTTATCGTCGTCATATTCCTTTTCAAAATTCGCTAAATTCAGCTCTTTTATGGTAGCAAAAAGTCACTGGGCCGTATCACGTCCAAACTTTTCTCGTCCAAATTAGTTGATGGGTGGTCGCTCAGAACTGCTTCAATTTTAGTTACAGTCGTTTAGAACTTTTTGTTTTTAACCTGTTTATTTCCGATGATTTTCTGTAGTGCGATCTTTATACTTTGAATCAGTCATTCAGAAATTCCTCCCTGCCAAGGAACGGTAAAAGTAATCCAATTCCATTCAACCTTCATTTTGACTTGAACATTCTGGCACTCCTGCACTTTGATGGCCCCAGCGCGCTGATTGGTTGATCGCGTTTTGGTGGGAAAGTTGAAGAAGAGGACGGCAGCAAAAGAGAGGGGGATAGCAGCAAAGTGGAGGAAGAACAACGAAAAGGAAGCTACAGGGGGCCACGGCGCAGCAGGGCTGATCGAAGCGAAGGACCGCCCTCATTTAGCCGCAACTTCCTTGGTTA
>UXUI01010262.1:751-14878 GCA_900576705.1 Enterobius vermicularis
ACACCTCACTATAGTTTCTGTAGCTGATGCACCTATGAGTAGCGAGCAGGACAGGAAAAAACGAGAAATGGCAAAATTTGTGGAAATATAAATGAAAGTAGCCTAATGAAATACATAATCGGATTATCTGAGAAGAAAATGAAAAGCTACCTATGATATATGTTTACGAAATTTGGGGCCTGATTGAAATGTCGCTTTGGAGTTTTCAAAGGAAATTGCACCTACAGTTTTTTAACTTTAAATATTTTAATTTTTTCCCCGCAACAGTAATTGAAAAGAAATCAAAAAAAGAGTAGGTTAGTTTTACATTATTAAAAGTAAAGTTCATCTTTGAATGACGGTTATTCCAATGCCGAAGAAACGTATTCTTTTGCTCTAAGTCGTACTCTCACCTGTGTGAAACTCACTTCTCATTATTTGTAATATTACAATGGCCAAGTGACAGCCTAATTCTTGGCCTATGTAATCTAAAAAGCCAAGTTTTCAAGTACTTTAAAAAAGAATTCATTAATGATTCTTGCTTTCCTACTACGAAATAATTTTTGATGAATGCTTTTTGAAGTAGTCTCAGGAATTAAAGGTTTGTTTGCGGCCTGATGTGTTGTTACGATGCGTAAGTTTTAAACGGCACATAGTATAAAAAACAGAGGTAAATAAAGATTACTGATAACGACGTAGCTGCAGCTACATTAATTTTAAGGTTGACGATTTAACAACAGATGACTATAACTGCAAAATAAATGGACTAGTAAGGTAGGTAGAAGAGAGTAAAAATAATGATAAAGTAATGTAATGATGATAAATGATAAAAGTAATAATAAAAGTGTTTGTCAATCACAATTTTTCCGCCTATCAAAATGATTTGAATAAAACTGCAGTGAAAAAGATGGTACTGTTTTATTGTTGCATTGTATTACGGAGCTGTTTCGTCGGCACTTTCACTATCCTCATCTTATTTGTTTTCAACATCGTTGAGTTCTTTCCAGAAAAACTCTTTCAGTTATCAGACCTGAGGAAGCAATTCAAACGCTACTGGTTTTTGCAGATCTCTATCTGACCCTCTGATATACTCTTTCTTCTAAATTTTTTGATGCTAGTTATTTCTAATTTCGTTTTGGAAGAGGCCTATTAGGGAGCGTAGAATGGACCAAATATTTGAAATCAGATATCTTTCCTGTGTGTCTGTCAAATTAACTCTTCCGGAACTGAGAGACGATTTTGCATTAAGAAATTATTTTGGAACGTATTTTGAAATCGAAAAGTTATGATTTTTCCATTACAGCGAAGATGACTTTATAAAAAGTGAGAATGAAGTGGACTAATTATAGCAAAAGGCGTTTTTTCAAAACATTTTTACTTTTGAAATAACGGAGAGAATCCAATTTTAGGCTATGTTTACAGATGGAGTGCTTCAACACTGGCAAGCTGCTGGCTTATGCGGAAGAGGGAAAAATGAGTGCTATTTTGAGTCTTTTAGATCGGAATTCTTCTACTTTTGCCGAAGCAACTCAGAAAATCTTGGTTAGTCCTCGTAAAGCGTAAATTGGGAAACATTTGACGGCACACCATTTTATGTTTATGAAATTATCGATGAAAAAACTAAGTAAAAAAGTTAATGAAGGCAGATAAGAAAAGGCGCCTCAAGATTATGGCGTACTGGCTGAGGAAAAAAGTAATGGTTCTTCAAGAAGAAACAAAGTTTTTTCAAATTATTCATCAGTGTATAACGGTAGCAGGTGGATACTGTTTTTTATCGATTTGCAGTGTGGGATAGATCAAATTTTCTCATTCAATATGAAAACAGGATAATCTGACGCGGACAAAAAGTTAAAAACTCCTTGGTTTTACTCGTGAAAATTATCAAGGTGTTATCTTTTAGCAAAACTTGCTGATCAAAGCTTCTCAAAATGGGCAAATTAATATTGTAAAAGAGTTAATAAAAAGAGGTGCCGACGTCAATTCGAAGGACGACAACGAGGTAATTATGTACCAGGACCGTTAATACGACCCAAACAATTTTTCAACCTGATTTCATTTAGAAATTATTAATGCTGAATCGTGTAAGAAACAATTATTTTCACGGATCGAAGCAGTATTAACAAAGCTTCCTTATGCCCGCTTTAAAGTTTTTTGCTTTTTCCATCTTTCTCTCCTCTTTTAGAATGGGCTATATCTTTCTTGAAACACCATTAGAGCAAAAAGTTCGCTCGAATTATAGCTGAAAGTTAAGGGCATTTCCTCTGCTTCTAAGCAGGAAGTTTTATTGGTTGGAGCTTTACAATACAGATTGCTCTGAATGCGAGTTGTGTTTTAAACTTTCTACTACAAAGCTTTAAAGTTTTCCTTATTTTAGCAATTATCGCTATATGTGGCATCTCAAAACGGCCATTTCAACGTCGTAAGGTGTTTGGTTGAAAGCGGGGCAGATGTTGATCAAAACTACTGCGGGGTATACCTTTTATGAGCCAACTTGAGGATTTTGAAAACCTAACATGAGTTTTTTTTGAAATTTTTTTCTAATTGGATAGCAGAGATAGCAAATGAAATTTGAATTATATAATATGGTATCTTCATAGTTTCAGTTACAATCTGTGATCGTCGCATACCAAAATGGCCACATTGACGTTGCGAAATATTTGTTGAGTATTTGGTCCGATATAAATTTGAAAAAACAAGATAAGGCAAACTTTGGAAGAAAAAATTAAAAAATTTAACATTCAAATGACCATTTCACTGATATTTTCATGTTTTGGTCTCTAATGTGAAGAAATTTCAAGGCGACAGTGTCTTCAATCTTTATTCCGCTTCAAAGCTCTGTTTTTTCTCTGAAAAGATTACGCTTTCTATGCGAAAAGTTACAAAATTAATACAAGAAAAAAAAAAGATTTAAGTTGGAGTATTTTTTTTTTTGTACTGCTTAAGCTTTTCTGTAACAAATCGATGACTGAATAGTTGCATCCAAAATTTCAACAGTTGTTTGCTTAATGTGTGCTATAAAACAGCCCAATTTTTTCTTCAGTGGACACTTGTAATGGATGCATCACAACGTGGCGATGTCGGGACTCTAAGGTATTTGCTGAGGAAAGAAACACCCATTAAGACAGCTGCTAACGATATGGTAATTTACTACTGAGAATTACAACAGTCTTCACAGCATTCTAGTGCTTCCTTTTAGATTCCTTTTTCTATACGTTCAAAATTCCCTATTTTTCGCGAATGGCCCACATTCTTCGCCGGACTCTGTTTATTGTGAAACTGAGCTGTCCCGCTTATTTTTTGCACATCTTAGATAACTATTTATGTTTGACGAACAGAAGCCAAGCGTTTTTAGAGTATTTTTTAGCATGAAATAAAGAAGCAAGCTGACCAGTGCCATCTAAAAGACGGCTTGAATTACGAAAGGGCAACAGTTTTACTTCTGTAACCTCGTTTTGTTATAATAAACCTTTCTAACTAGCTGCATTTTAGTGCGCGTTATTGACTATTGCTGCAAGAAGTGGCCGTATTGAAGCGATTGAATGTCTTTTGGAGGAAGGAGCAGAATTTTGTTCAGAACATTTCAATAAAGTAAACGTTTGACATCTTTTATTGAAAACAATTAAAGGCTTAAAAAGTAGAAGTCAGGCTTTTGTTCTGTGTAACTTTCTCGTTTCGGTTTCCACACTACATCAAATTCTGCAAAAGTTTGGGACTACTAACTATAAAATTTTGGAAAATTCCTCCAAATTTAGATAAATAACTGAGTTGTTTTTCTTTATATCTTCAGCATTATTGGACTGACTTACCTCTCTAAATTTTCTCTGGTTGCTTCATCATACATTAAAACTCTTGCGAAAAAATTCTTTCTCAGTGCTTCCTTGTCTTTGATGACTAGGTAAACATTTTTGGACTTCCACTATGCTTGTAGAAGACAAATTTGCTCTACGCAGTAAAAGTTGAGTATAGGTGAAAAGGAAGTCTACAAATTGTTCTCAGCAGCTTCAAAATAGGCTTGCATGCATTTTCTGCCTCATAGCTTTTGAACTTAGAAGAACGTGAATAAAAGCTTTAAATATCTTTAAATAGCACCTAAGCTTTGTCTTAACACGTTTTCATTTAGTTGGAAAAATATATCGCTTTGTTGATCGTCAAGTTCTGCTTCACATTTTCTTAATGGGATTTCAGAGATCACCGCTGTGGGCTGCTTGCGAAAAGGGTCACGTAAGCGTTGTGGATTATCTTATTCAGAAAGGAAGTAAAATAAGTGCAAGAACCATGCATGGAGTAAGCACTGATGAAGCATTATAGCGAGGGAATTGTTTCATAATCCCCAAAAAGTTCTTTTTCAAAACTAAAATCTCAAGCTTTAAGATACCTTTTATATTGGACGATAAGTTCTGAATTTCCAGCATTAAATTTTTAATCTATTTTGAAACACCAACTAATTAATTAAGTGTAACAACTGAAAGTTTTTCCTTTTGGTTTATTTAAGTGGACTCCGTTGATGGTCGCCTCTCAGAACGGACAGTTAAACCTTATAAAATATTTAACCGAACACGGTGCTAAAGTTGATGCAAAGTGCAACAATGGGGTAACACTGTATTGAAATACATCGAAATATTTAACTGTAAAACTTAATTAAAAGTTACTCACACATCTTTTCGCCGCTTAAGATTACAGTAAAATAAGAATAACACTTTGCCTTGCCAAATAAAGTTTCTAATTAACAATATTTTTTGAATTGAAGTACATTTAAAAATGCTTGAATTTTAATCGGAATAATAACATTAAAATCTTTTAAATTTCGATTTTGTAAATTAAAAGCTGTGAAACCCTTAAAGACCATTCAATTTTTTTTACTTTAGAAAACACCGTTGTATATTGCTTCTGATTATGGCCACGTTAATGTTGTAAAATATTTTCTTGAACTTGGAGTCGACGTCAATGTAAAGCGAGAAGATGGAGTATGGTTTTGTTAAAAACTTTTGACACAAATATTGTATTTTATGTCAATGAGTAATCTAAGTAGTCTATGTTATTGAGGTTGATCTTGTGCATAGTGCACATAGCTTTGCTCTTGAACCAGGTCTAAGTTGTCTGCGTTCTATTTTTAGTGGACTTCGTTGATCGTCGCGTCCCAAAATGGTTACATGGACGTTGTCAGATGCTTGATTACTGCTGGAGCAGACGTCAATGCAGAGAGTAATGATGGGGTAAGATTAGATTTGGAGGAAATTCTTTATTTCTATTCAAGATTTATTTATAAGTTAATAAATAAAATAATAAAAGGTTCACTAAAAAGTTAAATAACGAAAAGGAATCTTTTGGTTTGTTTGAAAAACAGTAAAAATTTTTGGGTGAAGTTTTTTACAAAACAGACTATGCAGAGTGCCTTGAAAAATTATCAAATATTCACTGTAACAGAAAGGCTTTTCTCACATACAAATCACGCAGAAAGTAACAGTCAATGGCGGCACTTTTTCATGGTCTTTCTCAAATAAACTGCGCATTTCAGTGGACACCGCTATCGACGGCATCATATAACGGACATATTGATATCATGAAACTTTTAATTGTTAATGCTGCAGACACTAACAGAATTAATAAAAACGGGGTAAGTGTCATCAGAAAAACCATCAAAGTTTAGGAAAATCTTTTATGATAACACATTGATGACGAAGCTGATGACTTGCGAAGAGCAAAAAGTCATAAATTGCTTCAATTTAAGACCTGCATTGACCGTCTAAAAAAGTGGTCAGTATCATTATTCTCCTAAAGTTTCTTGGCGAAAAGTGCGCACTACTAGATGACTGACAAATGTTCTCGTAATTCTACTAAATCTAGCCCCTATTTAAGATCAGTTGTTAGGAAAATAAAACAAATTTTATCTCTCAACAATAAAGTAGCAATCACCTTTGCTCAGAAAACGATTCAGATGTAGACTACAGAATATTTCACTAATCTTGACCATTGTACTTAATTTTGGATGGTTCACTTTGAAAAAATTGAATAAGAAATTTACTACTAGTCATCCCTAAAAAAACGTCTAGTTCCACTTCAGGATACACCACTACACATCGCTTCAAACACTGACAGGGTTAATGTAGTGAGACATCTAGTGAAAAGCGGAGCCAAGGTTGACATGAAGAACAAAGAGCGGGTAAAGTATAGATAAAACTGTTTTAAAAAGTCTCTTAATAATCTCTTAATAAAAATTACTCTATCACGCTTTTTATAAATGACGTTTGCTGTCTTGTGAACTAAAGACTGCAGTTCTGTGCGCAAAAAGGGAATGAGCAGAAGCATTTATGGCGCTGTAAAAGTATGTCAGTGGGAAGATTGTTCGTATAGCTCTTCTCATTGTGCAAAATCTGGTCGTGTTGAACGACGAAGCTGCAGTTGGTTTACAAAAAGTTTCAACAAAGCAGAAAGACAATGCGTCAAATATCATTAATATACATCCGCAAAAGCAATAATAAGTTTTTTGTAAATTTCACGCGGGAAATGAAAAAACGAGGTGTTACGCAATAAAAAAAACCATTATTTTTAGTCTACAGAACATAAAAACCATAACTGAAGTAAACAACTGCTAAATGATTAGTTTTCTCTCGACCGCAAAAAAATAAGTGATGAAAACCAGTAAAAGCAGCTTTTTATGAAATCGATTACGCTTGGAATACATTACCTTTACCTTCACCTAAATACTGCCTAGTCCAAAATGGTGGAGAATGTGGAAATTTGGCGTATTTCTTCGAGGATACCATTGACTTTCACCGTCTATTACAAAATAAATTTAAAGATTCAAAACAAATTTCACATTTCTTTTTCCATTGTACCCAATTTTAAAGAATATGTTTGCCACCTTCAGATGACAGCTTTGCATATTGCGTCCAGAAATGGCATGGTCAACGTCGTCAGATACTTGACAGAAAGGACCAATAATATCAATGATGAAGGAGAAAGCAAGGTTGAGCTCTGAAAAAAAATTCAGTTTTTTTTTTTGGCAAAACCACTTTATAACCATTACCAGCCGCAAACTTTTTTTCTTTCTTTTTTTTTCTTTTTCCTTTTTTCTTTCTACCGTCTTTAAACACGGTTAACTGAAAAAAGTCTAAGCGTTGAAAATGTTTAGTCTGCCATAATAACTACCGATGCCATTACTATTTTATAAGCTAATTATCTGAAATAAATTACCGATCATTTCAGCAGACATCACTGCACCTTGCCGCAAAATCCAACCATATTAGTGTCGTTAAATATCTGATAAACAAAGGAGCAAATGTCAATGCCAAAAGTGAAAATGGGGTAAAAAAAATAACAAAAACATTTCTCATTGAGTATATACAATATGAAGTAACTGAAGGAACGCAAAGCGACTTACAGCCATCCTCGCCATTTCTGAGGGCTGAAGGATTCTCTCTGCACAGAAGACGCGAAAAAACCAATAAGAAGGGTGGAAAAGGGATAAGTCAACACCGTAAAAAGCTAACGAAAGCACAGACCACCAAACGCACTACTATCACACTTTGATTTGAAGAGAATCTGAAGAAACACCAGAGAAAAATAACTCTCCTTTTTCAGTTCACACCGCTTTACGCTGCAGTCCTGGAAGGGCACCAACAGTTGGTCACATATCTACTCACTAAAGGAAGCGATGTCAATGCGGCGGGCGACGAGGTAAACACTAATGAAAAAGTTAGAAATAAGAGGGCGTCAAGCAAGAGCATCTACATTGAACTTGATCCCTGGTTCCCAATATTATGCCATCTAACTCGATAGAAACGGAATGGACTACCATAATCAAACTGGTTTTTCACCAAATACGCTTATAAAACTGAAAAATTATTCTAGGAAACTCTACTACACACCGCTGTAAAGAATGGTCACGATATTGTTGTAAACTTTTTATTAGAGAATCAAGCGAATGTCAATGCAAAAAACAAGGATGGGGTGAGAAATTACTAAAAATCTACTAAAGTCATAAAAACTATTGAACAGTTCCTATCCTGCGTCGAAATTCTAGAAGCAGATTTCAAATTTCACGTTTATAACATCTAATTTACTGCTATTTTTCTAGATAACACCATTGTACATCGCATCTTTGAAAGGACACTATAAGATCGCGAAACATCTAATTGAAAAAGGAGCGGATTTAAATGCAAAAAATTACAATGAGGTAAAGCTGCACAAACAAGACTATACGAGCGACGTGATAATAGGCAACAGGGTCCCCTGTTAAAGATACATACCTATTATGCTAAAATTAACGAAAGCCGATTATAACAGAAAAAAATTAAAACATGATAATTTCTATTCAGCTACCACAGATTGTCAGTGAAAGTGATAACTTGTAGGAGACCTTGCTATACGTTTCCGCAAAGAATGGCCATGACAATGTTGCACAGTTTCTCGTAGACAATGGGGCCGATGTCAATAGCACGAACAAGGGCGGGGTAAGATGCATTTTAAAATTCTTTGGGTCGCTCTTCTTTACATACAGGTCCTTATTTGGTAAAATTTTATTGCAGCTCACACCACTGTATGCTGCAGCACTTGGAGGACACAACGAAATAGGGAATTATCTAACTGAGAAAGGAAGTGATCTAAATTTTAAGAACAAAGATAAGGTAAGTAGAAGGAAACCAGAAAATGTCAATTTAGACACATCAATCACAGAATGTTACTGAGGGCTATAAAGGGTAGTTTCAGGAAACTTTGTTACACGTCGCTTTGAAAAATGGCCACGATACTGTTGCAAAGTTTTTAGTAACATCTGGAGCAAATGTCAATGCAGTAGACAAGAATGAAGTATAATCTCAATCTAAATCTGCTGCAATTTCTCGTACTGTCAGCAAAATTGTTCTTCTTTAACCAACTACAGAAATAAAGCTTATTGACACTGCCGTTAAAGACCTGTGAGCTTTTAACTCTTAAAATTTAGTTTACACCACTATATATCGCAGCTCTCAAAAAACACAACGAGATAGGGAATTATATAGTTGAAAACGGAGGCGACGTGAACCTGAGAAACCGTGACAAAGTAAAAATTTTTACGTTTTTTTAAAACTTTGCACTGCCATAACAAACGCAATATTACGTATTTTGGCGGAAGTAAACAAAAATGTAATGATTTAAACGACCTGTTACTGAGTTTTATAAAAGATTATGAAGAGCACCTTTAGGAGACCTTGCTACATATTGCTGCAAAGAATGGCCACAGCGCCGTCGCCAAGTTCCTAGTAGAAAAAGGAGCAAGTATCAATGAAACAGACAGGAACGGGGTAAGATGTTGTTAAGGATCTGTGGCATTTGCCTGAGCTGGCAGCTAGGTTGCTCCTTCTCACCCAGTAACGTTGTTGAATTTTCAGTCTTTTTAAAGAAATCATTCTGTTTCAGTTTACACCACTGTATGTCAGTGCCTTCCGAAAACAGAACGAGGTCGGAAATTATCTGATAAAAAGAGGAGGCGACGTGAACATAAGAAATAACGATGAAGTAATAACTTTCACTTATAATTGTACAAAGAAGATGACAGGAGACGATAGAGTTCTAAAACTTGTGATAAAAAGTGCTGTGCTTTCTGCAAAAGTAGACGAAAACATAGTAATTGAAATCTAGCTGAGACTGAGCGTTGTAAATCATGAACGGTGATTCTAGGAAAGCCTACTGCATGCCGCATCAAAGAATGGTCACCATGCTGTTGCAAAGTTTCTAGTTCAAAATGGAGCGCATGTCAACCATGAAGATAAAAACGGGGTGAGACGTTGCTTAAAGTTTGCTGCGCTTTTTTTACGCTGACGGTTCGAATGCTTTTATCAATACGTATAGAAGTTGAGAATATATAAGCGACTTCTGGTTTATCTTGAAGATTGTAGCTTTTTTGTTTCAGTACACACCGCTGTATGTGGCAGTTCTAATGGGACAGAGTGAGATTGCAAAGTTTTTGATCGAAAATGGAGGAGACGTGAATGCGACGAACGATGATGAGGTAATACTTTTTATAGATGATTGTTCAGTTAACATAACCAGATACACAGACAGTGTCACGGTAAACGCATTGCCATAAAAAATGTTACTGTCCACTTCAGTAGAAATAGAAACATGGTAGTTTAAACTCAGCATTTATTAAATGTTACCGAAAATTCTAAAGAATTATTATAGGAGACGCTGTTACATATTGCTTCAAAAAGTGGCCATGATACTGTCGTAAAGTTCCTAGTACGAAATGGAGCAAATGTCAACCGTAAGGATAAAAACGGGGTAAGGCACTGCTCAAAGTCTATTGTGGTTTTTACGCTGATGGCTCAAGTGCTTTTTATCAATACGTATGAAAGTTGAGAATATATAAACAACTACTGGTTCATTTTAAAGATTGTAGCCTTTTTATTTTAGTACACACCGCTGTATGTGGCAATTCTCATGGGACAGAGTGAGATTGCGGAGTATTTGATCAAAAATGGAGGAGACGGGAATGCGAGGAACGATGACGAGGTAATACTTTCTATAGATGATTGTTCATTTAAGATAACCAGATACACAGCCAGTGTCACAGTAAACTCATTGCCGTAAAAAATGTTGCTGTTCACTTTTATAGAAACAGAACAAAGCACGGTAATTTAAACTTAGCGCTTACCAGATGCCAGATTTTACCAAAAATTCTAGAGAATTATTTTAATAGACGTTGCTACATATTGCTTCAAAAAGTGGCCATGATACTGTCGTAAAGTTCCTAGTACGTAATGGAGCGAATGTCAACCTTAAAAATAAAAACGGGGTAAGACACTGCTCAAAGTATATTTCGGTTTTTCACGCTAATGGCTCAAGTGCTTTTTATTAATACGTGTAAAAGCAAAAGATGTATAAACAACTCTCGGTTTATTTTAAAGACCTTAGCTTTTTTGCTTCAGTACACACCGCTGTACGTGGCAGTACTACTGGGACACAGAGAGATTTCGGAGTTCTTGATTGAAAATGGAGGAGACGTAAATGCGGGGAGTGATGATGAGGTAATATTTTTTATAAATGGTTGCTCAATTAAGATAACCAAGTACAGAAACAGTGTTGCAGTAAACGCACTGCCACAAAGTTATTACTGTGCACTTTAGTGGAAACGGGATAAAGCAAAGTAATTCAAACTTAATAGTCAGAATATCTGCAGGAAACTGCAGGGCATTATTACAGGAGACTTTGTTACACACTGCTTCAAAGAACGGTCACCATGCTGTTGTGGAGTTTCTGATACTAAATGGAGCGAATGTTAATGCCGTAGACAAGAATGGAGTACGGTTTTGCTAAAGATCTGTTACACTTTTCCATGCCTACAGCGGAGTTGTCTCTTTTGACCAAGTGTTGGAAATGAGACTAAGTGACTTTCTCGCTTTGAAGTGACGTTAGATTTTTGTTTTAGATATCACTTGTAGCCTGCATTAGAGAACCTAAAATTTGGAACACCTACTACCTTTTCTCTGGTGAACCAATACATCAACAAGATTTTATCTGGTTTAAACTTCCAGGTTTTCTGTAACAAATCTCAAGTATTTTTTGTGACAAACACTTCATACTATTTATCAAGTTTGTAAATAAGGACTAACGTTTTGAAAAAAAAATTTGGAAGTAGAAGCTGTGGTATTATATTGTGTAATCTATACTTGAATTTACATATTTCACGCAGTAAAACACTTCTTGAGATTTCAAGAAATAAACGATTTCAAGGAATTTATTCAGAAAAAATAATTGAGACTGAATTCTGTTGTGAATAATGATTTGAAATTTTTTATAATGTAATAGTTGAATGCTACCTAACCACTTTGTAAAGGTCAGGCTGTCTTTTAACTTTAATCCTTCTAATCACAATTTAATAAAGTACTTTTTGAAGTAAGTTTTATTAAATTTAATTCTCTTCTTTATGTAAATAAACAGCTTTGCTGTAATCAGTGCCTTGACGCTTGTATAAAACCTTTATTGGAAGGCAGGCAGTAGTTTAAAAAGTTTAGACCGTAAATTTTATGTTATCGATTCAAACCAACAAACAGCAGCAGAAATAAAGATAAAAAAACAAACCAACGATACTATTATTGCTTCTATTCCTTGCTGAAAAACAATTTTCAAAAAAAACCTTTTGCTTTTGACATTTTTCGTTTTTGTCAACTTTTGGTGAAAAGTTTGTAATTAAAAAGCTATACGAGAGTTGCAACTGTAAAGCAAATTTCATTTAAAAATTCAAATTTTTCAATCTGGTAAATTTCTTGACGACTCTTTAGAATAATGTGGCATTATTTTCGACTACTAAACTGTTAAGGTGTTCTGAAAACTACAGTTGAAAAAAAACCGTTTTTTTCCAGAAGAAAAAAGTAAGCTGAAAATTACTGCTTTACTCAACTACTCTGCTAAAATTTTTTTCAGTATATTTACTGTCTGGAAGATTTGTTTTTCATTTTAGAGAACAGCATTACATTTCGCAGTGTGGCACCGGAATTTTGATATCGTAAAGTATTTGGTGAATAAAGGAGCAGATCTGAATCAAAAAGACAACTTTGAGGTAAGCACTTTATCAGAAAATTGCGCATTAAACAGGATTTAAAAAATAAAAAAATATTGCAAATAAAGAGCAGAATGTTTAGTAAACGACTGCTGAAAATTTATTTTTTCAAGATCAGTACATTAGAATTGTACTTCTATATTACTTTTTTTAATGGAGTGTTGGTCTTCACTTGAAGAAAGCTCTGAATATAAAAAGAATAATCATATGGTTACTTGTAAAACGGTTTTTTTTTCTCTTTTTAGTGAGCAAATTTATTGGTCGCAGCAGTATTTGATCTGCGCAATCTGAATAATGTTATTCTCTTCGAAATTTAAGTTAACGATTATTCTAATGTACACTCAAAAAAGGACCATATTCTGTAGAAAGAAATACTATTTTTATTAAAGGCATTTTTTTTTTTATTTTATCCAACTCTCGGTGAAGTCAAAGTTGCCAATTTACATTCTCTTCTATCTAAAAAAGCCCGAAAAGTCAATAGACCTGTTAAAATAAGTAATTTTGAACATTATATAGAATTATTACTGATCAGGAAGTGAAAAAAACAAAATAAAAATTTAAACAGAAAGTTGAAAACAAATTTAATAAAATAAAATTGGTTGCGACTGACTTTTAAAATGAACTAAAGATAACACGCAGATTACACGTATTGATCGTTAAATGAGACGTTTCAAAAGCAATAGAAGAAAAGTCTACTTGATAGGTGCGGTTGAGCAAAGTAACATGTAAATTTGCATTTACTTTTGCAAACATATGGTATAAAAAGCGTCAAAAAACTAGTTACTTAATATCACTGTGAAACGTTTTATGAGTGCTGCAAAGAATTGTATGTAAATTAAACTGCTTACTTGAAAACAGCAAGCCAAAAAAGTTTTGAGCGTTGACAAAATTTTTAATTGCATTTAAAGCTGTTATTTCTAAACCAATTTATCTGATAATCAAAAACTTTTAGTCAAAAAAGTCTCTTCACAATACCCCATAAACGCTGTCACCTTGTCGCTATTATATTGCAACATCGTTTTAAAATGAAGAGTGTTAGTACCCAGGATCAGTAAAGTAGACTAATATACAAGTCTAAAAATTTATCACTGATCTAGCAAATGTCGACAATAAAAAATTATAAAAGCACAATTCCTCACCAATATGCTGCCTTTTTCAGTAATACAAAACTGACACATTTTTAATTCTCCTGTTTAAAATTCAGAATTTATTGAAGTCAGCTTTATCAACTGCAGCGAAAAGTAATTTTACAAGAAAATAACACTAATAAAAGTCAACGCAAATTCTTCGAAAACTTTTTCTCATTTATTTCTCTCGTTTCATTGGAGAACGCTGCACTTAGCTGCGAGGTACGGTAAATTTAAAACTGTAAAGTATTTGGTGGATAAGGAAGCAGAGAATAAGAATAAAGTAGGTTTTTATTGTGTTAATTGTGCTTTGAATAGAAATTGAAAACTGAGGAGATATTATGAGGTGACGAAAAATTATAACAAAATGTTTTTTGATTTCACATTATCTTAAAGCTTTATCCTTGTTTTTCTTTGTCAGTAGTTTTTTTTCAATAGATGTCAAATTATAGCGAAAATAATGTTTCTTGTAAAAAAAAAAAA
>UXUI01010263.1:454-12494 GCA_900576705.1 Enterobius vermicularis
ATTCCTTTAAAACTATATACAAATATACAAATGCATAAATACAGAAAACTTTCAGTCATATGGTTTAGCTGTAAATTTATTAGCAATTATAGAGTTTTGACAAGCGACAACAGATACTTTCAAAACATTGAGCTGCTGAAGTTGCAACTTTTAAACTATCAAACTTGCCAAATTTACTTTCACATCCAATGTTTTTGGTGAGTATCAGAAGTTGCCACAACCATAAACAAAATAATTCAATAAATCTAACTTAGTGAGATAAGGCATATACAAGAAAATTTAACAAAAACTAATTGAAGTTGTCCAAGCGATCAGTCTAGTTAGTTATCACCAATTTTTATCACAGAGCATAAAAAATTTGCAAAAAGTAAACATAACTCTAAGCTTCAGTAGACTTCTACACAGAAATTGTTTTAACAAATTTCAGCTTGTTTGAGCAAAATTAACAGCTCTTTCTCGAATAACCAATATCTCAATAGTAACTCTCAATTATTAGACACATATTTTATCCACACCAAAAAAAGCCAAGAAATTTTCTTTAGTTTTTAAAGATATTTCCAAAGTCTGTTAATTTGCATTTTACACAACGGTTTACTGTAATAATTGTTGGTTGTCCGAGCCGTTTTTATGATTCAGCAAAGAAAAAACATCATCTTGAATATTCAAAAGACGACATTTTTCCAATAAAGCCTTTTCAATATCGAAAAGATGTTTATCATTAATGTGTGGAGCTAACCGATGTACACAATCCGCTAATCTCAAAGCATATTCCAAGTTTGAACCACTTTTACCGCGAGAATGGAGGATCTATAAATTCTTAATATAACCACTACGCAACACTGTATTCAACAAAAAATGCTAGTAGCCAAGAAACCGTAGTAACAATGGAGTCGTTTTCCAGCGGTCCTTTGTAGTACGGATTAGATTCCAGTTTTGCAATATATACATTTATCAGAAAAGAATTACGACCATCGTCCGGTTGAAACTCAACTTGCTTACACTACAATAAAATTTCTGCATCAGTAGGAAGGAAAAAAGTTCTTGATCAGTACAAAAGTAATTTCAAAAAAAAAAAAGCTTTTACTAGCCACTAATTATTCATTCATCGCAAAGTGCAAAAACATAACTCCAAAATAAGGGTGCTTAATGACAATAAAAACTCCACCTCATATCCAGCCTGCTCACGAACATTTAAATACTGAACAGTGTCCTCAACATGTTCGTCAGGAACACGGTACGCTAGTCCCCAACAAGAGCCGTCTGGATCACGAACTAAGGTTACGGTGTTACCAGGCTAAACAAGGTTTTACATTGCCATCTAACTACATAAAACACCTTCGTCTTTCGGTTCTTGATTACTTCAAAAATTTTTCAAAGCTCTTGTAACTTCTCCGAAAAAAATCATCTTACCGGTAATAAGGACAACCAAAACATACATTTTCTGGCGTACCACGATGATCGGGGCTGAACTGCCAAAAGCGACGAGAGTAACCGTGTACAATACCGGGCAAAACTTCAGTATAAGGGAAGTCAGTATACCACAACAACGAACCGTAACCAAATATCCACATAAATTGCCACTTAATTTACTTAAGCTTGCTTGAAGAAAATGAAGCGAGAAGGACTATATATGACTGCCAGATTGGATCGTAATTAAAAGCTCAATCGTAACATTGTGCAAAAACGCCGAACAAATCTCTTGTTAAAATCATAAAAATTTTATGAAAACATCCCAAAAATAAGCTTTTTATGCTTAAATTTCGATCCGAAAAGGTTTTAGACTCAAGAAAGAAGCGAATTCTTTCAAATTCCATGATAATACAGTGAACTTATTGAATGTCCCATACAACAATGTAGTAAACAAGCAATTGAGAATGTTAGTGTCTAACAAAAACACGAGTAACACGCAGGAAATCTTAATAGAATATATAAGCAACAGTTTTGAAGGTTATATAGCCCAATAAAAACAACAACTTCAAATAATTCAAAGTAATAAAAAACACATTAAGTAGACAAAAATTCAAATAGTCCTGAAAATTAATTCCAGCTTCCACATCAAAATCTTTCTTACTACGCGGGCACAGCGTTATATAACACAATGTCCCCTTTGTAATAAATTCATGAAGAAAAAAATATAACTGGAAAAACCAGGAACTAAACGATTATAACAACGATGACGACAACAATAACAAAAAAGTAAACAGACAAAACCGTGCATAATTTAGTCCATCGGCTATCTCTTCGTTACTTATTCTTATTCAATTTCCGTTGTTGCATTGGTAAATAGATTAATAAAGTTTTCAATATTTGTTTAAGAGACAGTGATGATTAGAATAACGAAAGTTTTAAAAACCTTCGAAAAAAAACCAGTTTTACTCTCCCTCCATTTCTGAAGAAAAAGTCTGAATAAAAACATACTCAACAGGTTACTAATCTTTTCAAACGAAATTCTCCGCAAATTCTCTGTAACATTTAAGTAAAAAATAACAACACTCCATTACTCGCGCGATGTTCTGAGGCTTACAGATGAGACCAATTAGATTTACATTTGAAGACCCACTAAATTAATTTATAAGCCAAAAATACAATCCCTAATAACTGGCACTCCGACTGGAAACAAGAGTAAGTAATATAAACATATCTCGCATATCCAATTTTTACGGAGAAAATTGCTGAGAATAATCGTATAAACAAGGACTCCAGGTTAGACAGGCTGTGTTCACTAAAGTATAAACAGTTTTTATTACAGCGTCCACAGCCACGAGATCTTAATTTCTAAAAAAACGCTTAACAACTTTTCAGAACGAAAAACAACTACAATCCCGTAATATTTGAGCAACAAAAAAAATTCCATCTTTTTGCTTGACAGAAAATAGCAATAACACACCTAACCCTCAACAAAATCAAAAAATGCTAAGCAAAAAAAGAAATATCACTGAAGGCAGTAAAAAATTAAAGTAAAATATAGCGCTAACACATCCTAAGCCCATAGACAAGCTATACAATGTTGCTGACTTACCATACTTTTTGTAAAAATAGAAAATATCCTCAAAACCATATGAAATGTTATAGAAAGAAGCTGTTAACCATTCAACACCACTCAAAAGTCCTCTTTAGCCTACGAGGCTAAATGGTAATGAATGTGATTAAGAAGGAGGACCTGATTAAAAATAACTTGATACCAAACAGACAGTATTTGTTGCTAAAACCGTTACAACAAAAAATGATACATTTTTTATTTGGAGCTGTCAGAGTAGACTGTAAAACGATTTTTGACCTCGATTGAAACAATTGATGCTATCATGTGAACAGAAGCCATTGCACCGTATCCAGAATCACCACAAATCAACACTTTCTCGATAGGTGGAATTTCCTGCAAATTTAAAGTACGTTAGAGCGAAAAACTAAAAGATGAAGTTTTCTGCCAATTCCAAACCTTAAATCTGAGCAACTCTTTTAGTGTCTTCCTATGTTGGTAGGTTAGAACATTTTCCCACATAGCTGTATTCATCGCCGGTGCAAAATAAACAGGTTTTCTTGGATCCCATGCCCGAACAACAGAAGTCAATAAATTATCGCACATTCCATTAGCAATCTTTGCCATTGAGTTTGCATCCAGTGGAGCAAGAAGTAATGCGTCTGCCCATTTCCGTAACTCTAAAGTTTTGAATTTTAATTAACTATTACGGTAACTGCAAAAAATATTTTTAATCTCTTATAATCGGAAACTTTTCGGGACAAAAATTAAAAGCAAACCAATATGCAGTACAGGATCACCCCTTTTCTTCCACATGCTCCATTCATCACTGTCATCATATACTGGCTGCTGTAGAGACTCATAGTCGATAAAATGTTTTGCAGCAGCTGTTGCCATTACGTGTATCACCTGTAATATTATTTTAAAAAAAAAAAAAGAAAAAAAGAAGCACTTCAAGAGAACCCTATGAAAACCTTAGTCATGCTCAATGCTAAAAAGATAAAAGTGACCACGAGAAAAGTTACAGAAAAGTTGGAAGGAACTTCTATTTTATAATCAGATCAGGTTTCCAGAGAATGGTAAAGAATAAAGAATAAGAACGAATTATGATAAAAACAAAAAAGTGTAAATAAAATACATTTCTGCAACAAAGAACTTACGGACCAATTTATTTGGGGGACTTGTTTTCTGTAACTGCTCGATCAACTCAACCAATTTTATTGTAGCCACGGAGCCCGTTACTCCTATTAATAAGTGAAATTTACCTCCCTGACGAAGAATTTTATGCTCCGGCCCAAACGCGGGCCGACTAGAAAGATCTTTGTCCTGAAGTTAGTGTCAAATATAACTCCTCTTAAAAATGTTGTCAATTTTGAGAGAAAAACTGAATATAGTAATTACAAAGACCCACTGATTTTTCAGTTGCAACAGACGCAATAAGAACCTCGCTACCAGATGGCGCCTGATCATCTGCAGTTTCCAATCGCGGTTTTTTAGCTACGTCTGGTTCCACAGTGTTTCCTTCCATGTCTAAAAAACTCTTGAGAATTCCAAACTTAAAAAATAGAAATTAAGTTCCTCCGCCATAACTCAACAAATAAATAATTTGTAACTGATAACAACTTCCACGAAAAATTAATTTCAAATCTTACTAAAATCACACTTTTTTCGGCTTGCTTCAAAATAGACCAAAAAAAGAAGTGGCAAAAACACAGAAAAATCTTCCATTTGCTTTTAGATTAAATAGGACATGTCGTCTTCACTCCTCTTACTCAAGTACTTCTCATTAAGTAACCAAAAATGCAACTGGAAACTTGGTTTACAATATTCCATTGTCTTCTTATATCCTAGCAAAAAATACATAACCAACACATAACAATCTTTAAGGATAGATAAAAGCCGGAAACAGATTTCTTGAGTGAGGAAGCCAGCAAACATCGGTGCTCCCTAAGAGACCTTCTCCGCGCTTTCTGGGAAATCTGCTGCTAAAAAATTACCACTAATCAGTGCTGAAAACGCCTAATGGCTCATCACCAACAGGACAACCAAAAGCGGCTTTACGCTTCCTGTACGCACGACAAGATTTGAAGACGCAAAACAATGTCGGAAACTTTCCAGTTTTAGCGGAACCAACTTACATTGCTCAAAGCGAAGATCGCCACTACCGCTTCAGGTTCGTAATAAGACTGTGGTGGAAAAAAAACAATACAACGACGCAGAGCGAACACAAAATTTATTTAAAAATACAGCACTAGAATGTGAAAGTCCTGAAAAGTACACGCAGCAAACCGTTCGTTAACTCATTGTAAGCGAACTGTAGGGACTCGCTTCGCACCATTTACTAGCCCCACAAATCACCACCGACCATCAACGCGCACGATTCCTAATAGCTAAATCCGTCGTCACAAAAAAGACAACCGTGAAATTCACTTCACTACCCGACTAACCTACTTCTTTCACTAATCCCTTCAAACTTACCAGTGCTCATAAGCTCTTCTTACAAGGACCTTATTGTACGACTACTCACAGCATGCAAAAACGACTCAAAACTTATTTACCAAATTATTTGAATACCAACATGTAATCATCCTCAGTATTTGCTTTTTCAAACAACAAACAAAATACAGAACACACTTTTTTCAAATCGTTTTATTGTTGCCATTCGATTAAATAACACTTTTTGTACCAGTCTAAAATGCGCGGGATACTACACAATTCGCTCCTACTACACGCAATAAAACATTGGAAATTTACTCATAATAACTATACAAGGGAACTACTGTAATTACAATCACCATCGCCAGACATCTTCACCAGGTGGAATCGCATCAATTCTGTCTTTATACATTAGACTCTTCCCCTTCATCATTTTGACTTTCTGGAAAGCAGCGTCTTCGTAACACTTGCCTAGAAAGCAAAGACTATAAAAAAACTTTTAAAACAAGCAATTTTACGTCAAAATGATATATATGTACATAAATAACTTAAATTTAAACCACAGTAAAGTTACTGCTTCCTTTTGAAGCGAAATGTAAGAAAAGTGACAGTTCCCCTTTAAAAAAAACTTAATTCGTAAACACTACATCTCCTTACAACAAGTTATACTTAAAACCCGCAAAAATTAAACTACTAGTTATAAAATTCATGAGAGTCCAAAAATACTAAATTAAGAAGTCTCATTAAAAACTTACACATATAAGCAACTAATACAGCTCCAGCCAATTGTAGCCTATGTTTCCAAATAGCTGTTTTAAGGAAATACTTTATTGTAAATGTTCCCATTTCCAATTTAAAGAGAAAAACCTGAAATGTACGCAACGTATTAGTAAATTACGTTTCATTTAGACACAGAAAGAGAACGCGTGTTAAGATAAGTCCTATGCAAATACAACCAGAGACGGTTGCAGCATGATAAATAAAACTTGGGTAGAGCGGTGAAAGAAACTTCCGGCTTTTCTAAATCACAATTGCTTTGCAAACTGCATAACTTTAGGCTGTTCGATCTGCAAGTAAAGCTCTAAACAAGAAATGACCAGTCGAGACATATACAGTCAGAAATGCCCTTAAGAGCAGACTTTACTACTAAATATCACAAAAATCACTTCGCTTACTGGTTTTCCAACCAAGCAAAAAATTTTCAAATTTAACTTCTACCAATCTAACACTTCTGACTGCACTACAAAGCGATCGAACAAACATAACTTTTAAAAAGTTCTAGGGGAGCTGGGAGGAATTAAATTGTTTCGTATCGCGTCAGGGCATAGAACGTATACTTAGAGACACTTCAAGAAATAATAAGAAATAAAAGAGAAAATCTAATCAGGAAAAGCTTTAATAAATAGGCAAACATCTGCAGAAAATTCTAAAACACTCATGCCTCCAAATAATTAATCCTCATAAAAAGAATTTATGCCGCAACTTTCGAAGTTGCTATATATCTTATACGATCACGGCAACGAAAAAGCAAAAAAAATTTAAAAACACTTTATTTGTCTACTGCCCATTTTAACAGCCAAAAATGGTCTAAACTGATTGGCAATAAGCCCGGCATTTTGGCAAAATCCATGCTACTCCAGTTAACGAACTATATGAGAAGTAAGATGCCACCGTGAGAAGCCGAATAAATTTCCCAGTAGTTTACAAGCATTTTATATGCTGCCTAAGAATAATAAAAAAACCTCATAATAAAGCAGGCTAGGATGATAAGATTTTTAACTCCACACACCGCCTGTACACGAGTTTTTCTCAACTCTGAAGGAATTTTCACCTAAATATACCTCTAGCGCTCAAGGAGAAACGAGTAGTTCGCAGTTAAGTAGCACAGCTCCCAATCTCTCAACTTCTTTTAAACAAAACATTTCTATGTACCTTTGGAAAGGACATCAAACAACACCAAAGTCTCTAATGAAATCAGTTTCCCTCCGCTAAATGATGCGTATTGGCAGCTAATGTACAATTTTCATATGGGATAATCAAGTTGCATTTTATTTTAAAAAAAAAAATATAAACCTCAAACAGCAGAAATCAACTAACAGGAAAGATGGACTCGACAAGTGAAAAAGCCGATATGTAAGTTGGCCAAAACTTAGACTAGCAGCAGGACTGTAGCGAGTGTTAAAGCAGTCATTAAGCACTAGCCAGTAACCGAATTACGCTGCTTATAACTTTCAGTACTGCAAATAACCAAACTTCCACCTTGGCAATTATCCCAGTGCTTCGCTGCAAGAGTCGGCCAACTGATACAACATAAAACGAGGACTTTTGGCACTTGGAAAGAACCTAACCATCAAAACGTTGATAAATTCCTGACATGACTCAACTGTATAGTCATTCATCGCAAATCAGGTGGCTGGTCTAAGAGTTTTGGGATGTTGTATGTACAGTTGAGTATGGGTCGGTTTCAGAGTTTTATTAATATCACTGCAGGATCTAAGCACACTAAAATGTTCTAAAACTAAACCTAGGAAGAGATGTTGTATGTGAAAGAGCATGAAGCATCATCGAGGAATAAATACTACAAAGTTAAGACGCAGTTCTTTCTGCACACAGTAAAACCATGATACAAGTCACAGCACACGTCTCTATGAACATGATTTACAGGTTTCACAGTCAAAACATCTCAAAAATCAAGCATGATGCAGGAGTAACTTTTATTGCATAAGAATCCTTGAACACGATCACAGTTAGCTGAAATGTCACTTTAAATCATAACTGCTTAAGATTTATCACCTCTGATACTGGTGGCGAGTATTTGCAACGACCTTTCCTGTAAAACTTCTGAAGTTTTCTTTAGGTGTTTTTTCTCATAATTACATTATGGTCTATTCATTAATCAAGGCAAAAAAAACCACTATGGGAAGTTGCTAGAAATGAAACGTTGTGGAAGTAACCGGTTTAATTCGCGGCCAATCTTATTTATTTAGGTATATCCAAGTGTTGAGGTTTATCATTATACACAGCACGAAATACGGCATGGGTGGGACGTCCGTTCTTTTTCCACTGATAAGTATGGTACCAATCCAAAAATACCACTGTTGCAGCAATAACTGGAACGACAAATACTGTGAATCGCTTATACGATCGATACAGCGAACTTTTGGTTACCATTGGCTACAGACAATTGCTTTCCTAATAAGATCCTGTAAGTCTTTATAAAATGACCTACGATAATGTTTACAGAGATATAGCGAAGCAAAAAATGTACGAAAATCCTCAAAAAAAGAACAAATATTTTGTCGAAAAGAAACAAATCAATCTAATGTGCATAAAGGCAAGTAAAAAGGAAAAAACAGAGAAAAGCTGCTGTGTAAAGGTAATAGGGAGCTAAAAATAATGGAAAAAGTATATATGGAAATTGTCATCTACAAGCAAAGTTATAAAACTGAGAACACTTCCTACGAAAGAGAAGGTCCATAGTGATGGATATACGCACGCTGTTCAGTAACACCAATAAGTGACTACGTAGCAAGGAACCGAAGAAGCCGGCGGGTTGGCAATGGCGAAGGCCGCAGTAATACCAACGTGCAGATCACTACAGTGCGCTGAGAGTTTTCTCGCTCACTTTATATATAGTAAGTTCATTTTGATACTGGCTACAATCACTGTTTCACGCTTATGTACTGTTCAATTTAGATGTTGCTGATCGGAAAAAATGAACAAAGCTTGTTGGGGGTTTTTTTATGGAAAAGAAGGTAAATGTACTGTTTATTGTGGCATTCAGAGGTGTGCAAGACATTTTTTAAACGTCGTAAGCGCACATCTCTTGAAATACTCCTGAAAAAAGAACTGGTTCTTTTTTTTTTTTTTTTTGCCGGGCTTTTGTCTCTGTCTTTTTTTAGTTTTTTAATTTTTGAATAGTTTTTGGATACTGTCACACTAAACCTCAAGATATTTTACATAATATAGGAATTTTTTACAACAGAACAACAACCTCGTAATTCTGCTCCATATGCTCCTCTGTCTTTGAAGAAAGATCAGAGGAACTAAAACACAGCAACAAGATTCAATACAGCATACAGTAGGAAATTCTAAACAATCACTTTTGGTGACAGCGAATTAAAATTTATGATCAAATGAGCTGTGATGAAGATGCTGTCTAAGGAACGGAATTTGTTTTGGCTAAGTCTGTTATTCAGTTGCATGAATTTGTTGCTAACTACTTAAAAATGTGCAAACTATTTTGCAGAAGCTCCAAATTCTCTTGGTATTTCAGTGATAAATTTTGGAGCAAATCACAGTAACTTCTTTCACATTTTCATTTGTTTGCATTGTTAGGAATGATTAGAAGCTGTATGAACTACAGAAAGTTGAGAACACATTCTTGCTTGGAGGTAGAATTAGTTCCATGAAAATAACTGAAGAATTCACTTTGAACTTCACAGCTAAGGCAGCTGTGATACACTTTTGATGGACAGTCGTAAAATCGTTCAACAGTATCTTAAACCGTAGCGGGTAAGGCAAGCGGTGTATCTGATTGACGTTAAAAACAATGAACTTATCTTGAAAATTAACAAGTTATGCAACTCGTTAATTTTTTTAGAGCTATTAAAAACCCCCAAAACTCTATTTTATGTGCTGGTTTCTGATTTGAAAGCCTAGTTTGAAGGGTAAGATTTAAGGACTTTTTAATACTTTTCTTTCCCCTAAAGACGTCGAAATTAAAATGTCTTGGTGAAAATAATTGTTGTAAGGGTGGATATTTTTATAACAAAGTTTTAATCTAAAAATTTATTTGGATAGAGAACCTTTAGTAAATGGTATCGAGCTTTCCTGACCTTCTTCTAATCACTGAATCAAGAAATATGGAACTTCAAGGACTATTGGATGTGACTATTTTATAAAATCTTCTTTTTCGGCAACGCAATGTGAAGTGTAAGAAAAGTCTTCAGTAGCATTCACTTTAATGGCAACCACGTGGAAGAGCTCTCAAGGCTGAAATTTTTCGAGATGGAAGGAATGTTTTAGTAGACAAGACTAAAATCATTGAGACAGATAAACAACTTAGCGTGAGGTTGGTTCTTTAGGCACAGTAGGCGAGTAACCGACTAAATACAAGTTGGTGAACTGTAAAATTACTACCGTCTGAAACTCATGGCCCTCTAATTCAGTAAAAATTTGATCTGTTTTTCTGTTGTCGACTTGTAATGGCTAATCTTTGATAATGTAGGAAGGCCTAATAAACTCTACTGCCATTCTTTGATACAGCGCGAACATTCGACTGCGCAGTTGGAAACTCATGGCACAACTTAACGGACGGCAGCAGTAAATGTGAAAAAAACCTTCTTGATTTTCGTTCCAGCAGTTCGCAATGATGCTGCATGTTTATCAAGAAATTTTAGCTTTTAGCAGTGAATGTTTTACTGAGAATCACAATCAGTTTTGTAGCTTAAAAATACTCACAAGGGGAAAACATTATCAAAATGACGCAAAAATTCGGTTCAAACACTGTTGGTGAAGCGTTAAGGTAGTCGAAGAGAATGTAAACCTGGAAAGAATCGAATAATTTTTTCACCCGGTTACCGCTTAGACATTGTCGTTCAGAGAGCAAGAAAGAAACGACGAAATTTTTTTGGTGCCCGAGCGAGAAATCAACAAAACGAAGAATCAAAAATAGAAGGAAAAGCAGAGACAGAAGCTGACAATTGTTTTATGCCAGAATTTGAAAGTTCATGTCACTATTAATGTAAAGCTGCCTTCTGCCCGGCCATCAAACCCTAAGCTAGTCAAATCGCAGTAGGTTACGGAGAGAACGGTGTTCAGGCTTATAGCGTAACTGGGAACATTATTTTCTGGAACAACAGCACCTACCAATGCTGCTGGTGTATTATAGTGTTTTACTTTGGGTTTTAATTTGTACCTTTTTGTGTTTGTAAGTATTGTTGTGTATAAATCATTTGCTGAATGTGAATTCTAAAAGACAGAAAATTAAAAAGCGTAAAGATTGCAAAAATTTATTTAATCAATTTTTGAGTATATAACTTGCAATAAAAAGTGCTTTAACAAATGGTTTGAGGTTTGCTCAGCATTATTATGCAGAGAGCATTATGCTTTTTATATGAAGGTGTTTAAAACATCAAAAATTATGATATTTGCTTCTGGTGTAACTTTGTGAGTTAAAAAAGTGTTTTGCTCAAAAGTTTGCTTGAATAGCTTTTAGAATATGTTCATAATAATAGTTTCTCAACTTGGATGATATCTACGCAATTCCGAGCAGCTAGTACAAGTGAAAGGAAATTCTGCAGTTGCCTGTTAGGGTTTTGAAAAAGTTTCAAACTTAAGAGGTGTAGATAAATGCTGCATATTTGACCACACAATAACAACAGTCTTATAGAAGAAAAAAATATTGATAAGGTATGGAAATTACATTGCTATTATGATATTGAAGATGGTGCAAGGAGATATTAATCATCAGTTAAAGCGCTATTCTTCACAGAATTATACTAGCTGAATTTATAAAAAGAAAAACTGGAAGATTCAATGCAGCAAATATAGAAACATTTCTGCACCTTTCTTAAGTATACCAAATCTTCCGGTCTTTTTTTTTTTTTTTTTTTTTTTTTTTTT
>UXUI01010270.1:2514-14452 GCA_900576705.1 Enterobius vermicularis
TAAATAAAAATAGGGCTATTTAATAAAAGTTTGAAAACTAAAAATAGAAAAACTGAAGAGCAGTTAAACTAAGAAAAGAAAAGCATAACTGTTAAACTTGCGTTGGCTGAAATAAAAAAAAGACTTTGGACTAATTTTTTTTTCTTTATTTCCTGGTTATTCATTTTATTCGTCGCTGCCTTTTTACACTAAAATTCAAGAAACAAAAATTTTTATTTAGTTTCTACAGTGACAACACTGGATGCAGTAAATGCTAGAACAACGGCATCGCTTCGAACGAATCCGACATTACGCTACAACAAAAACAAGTCGTTCTCTTATTCTTTTTAGTTTTTATAACTGCTCCTTATTTCGCAGCTACTTAGATCATTTTTAATACATGGTTTCTTATTCAACTTTTAGAAAAATTTGTCAATTTTTAAAAAGAATTTGTTGAAGAAAAAAAAACAGTGGCTTACGATTTGATTAGTATAACCTTTCATGTATGATGTTTAGTGCAGAAATAAGACGAAAAATGAACGAAGAAAATTGTTAGAAAAACGTTTTATACGAAAGCCTTGACAAGTTTTTTGACGTTACTTTTGCAGCGGGAACAGTAGTGCTTCCTCGTCAACAGCGTTTTGTGTGGCATTACCAGCTACAATCACAAAGAAAGCGATCAAACGGACCGCAAAAAGGCTGGACGAAACTGGAAAAAAGGCACGAATTCTGGAAAATACAATAAACAGTATAACACAACGAAAACGACATCGCTCTATTTTTCACTCAGTGGAACAGTTAGCTCAATCTGGGTGAATAATTTGGAGAAAGTAACGTGACCGAAAAAGTCATTGTTCCTTTTGTCTTTCTTCTACCTAATCCTTTTTGGTTATTAAACAAGCTTCACTTTAATCGGCAGCATCGCAGTCGGTAACAACAACGGCGGCGCCGTCACCAGCGTCGTCACTTGCTTTGCTATAGTTTACAACTTTCTGGCCAGAATTCCCTTACATACTCCTCCGACTGAACAAGATAAGTTTTTTTCAACTTATCATTCGAAATGGTGGCTTCTTGACTACCGAGTATACAGCTACTTTGTTAAAAGAATACTATGATACGTTTGTTCGCAATTTCTTCATCAGCTTTGCTTCTTTTTAGTTTTCTGCCACTTGTTAATGTATATTATTGTCAGCTGCTTTAATGATGTTGCTACTTCTACTATTATTATGCGCAAATGTACAAATAACAGCTAAAACGGACTTTAGTTTTTTCTGTCATTTGCTAGACTGACGCATGTATATTACATTACCGGTACTTCCACTCTAGCTTTTTTTTGGCTGAGATAAGCCAAATACATTCTTATAATGTTTTTTAAACAACCTACTCATTAAACAAAACCTTTTTTTTTTTTTTTTTGGTTTTTTTTTCAACTGTCATTTCGCTGCTTATATTGTTACAGTAAAATTCAGCTGTTTTTTTCTTTTGCTTTTTTTTTAAAGGGTTTATCGTCAAAAAAGCAATTTTTCAAAATGCATTCCTTATTTCTTTTCCCTTTTATACTTTTTTTCTAGTCTAATGGTATAAATAAGTCTCTTAAGAATAAACTGTTGTAATTTTTGAACTTTTGACTATTATGATTCAGTAATTAATTGTTTCATTATTAAATATTCTTAGCCTACAGAAGTTTTTTTGTTGAAGCAAGAAAAAGAAAATTGATAACACTTTGAACCTACATCTCAAAAGTGTTAGTTTTATTAAAAAGTAGCAACTGTTAGCGGGTTAAAAGTTATCTTTTATTCGAAGTCTCAGAAATCAGGCCAGTTTTTTGTCAATGACGCATGTCTTTGCATAATTGTTTATTTGTGTATATTATCTTCTTTATCTAGAAGAACAACTTGAATTTTGTTGATCTCATGTACCGTTTGTGTTGTATTTGTATCGTTGGTTTTCCTCTTTAATGACTCAGCGTTGTATTCCAATTTTACACAGTTTTGCTATATCATCACAACTGTCGCCTCCATTACATCCCGTTTCTTGTGTTGAAAACAACTTGGTTTCAATACGCCGCTCTGTGGCTTTCCATACCCCTAATTTTTATTTTTTTTTAAAAAGTTTGTTGAATTTTTATTAATGCAAATAAATATCGCTTTTGACAAAAATAGGTTGTTCGTTTGAAATCTATTCTGTAAGCTACAACAAGCAGCATTCAAGGCAAGTGCCTGTAAATATCTGCATTTTGCGTATGAGATCTGATCTTGGAAATTTACTCAAAGTATACCATCTGGATAAGTAAAAAATGAGCAAATAGACTTGACTGGATTTGTTTACTGAAATGAACGACGTCTATAATTTGGGTAATAGGAACAATAATCAATAAAGAATTATGCGATATATCCGCATTTTATTTGGAAATTGTTTACAGCAACGTTCAATAAATTGACAAAAAGAAACTTTACTTACTTTCAAAAAATGTCATTATTTACATTATGCTGACGAACAATCTCTTTTTTAATGCTCTGACTAGAGTTAAAAATAATGTTAGCAGGGTGAAGAAGCTTTATAACCAGTTTGAAACACGCAACACAATGTAATATTTTGAAATGTTAAAATGATTGCCAGTCCACAGCAATTGATTTGCGAAAGTAACTGGCCAAGTTGTTGATTAACAAATGTACAACTTTATTTATTTAAATAAGTTCGTGATAAAATTGTCATAAAATTTAGAAAGCTTCTTAAAGGTTTTAATTTTATCTGTGAATAAACAACGCGTAACTTATATAACACCTATTTTAAATTTTTTTATTTTGCCACTTCAATTTCAGTATTACTATTGGTTTTTTCTAGATGTTTCAGCATTTACTAACTGTATCAAGAAATGCACTGTTTTACAGGATTTTATGAAAAAACTATGTGTATTTTTTTCTGCTTTGAAACTCTGAAGGTGTAAGTAAAGACCTTAGTTCAAACACAGAAACACTCAAGCTTAGATGAAGATTTAGGCAAAAATATACCAATGTATGCATCTGGAAAAATCGATTTATGTGCAATAAATTATGAAAAAAAAATGTGATTTATGTTTTGTAATTACTGATTTGAGGCTCTTATTGCAGACTCAGTACTAGCCCGAAAATGAATATTTGTTTTTTTTTCTTTTTTTATTGTTTTAATTTATTTCGATTTTTGAAAATTAGAAAGTTTCTCGAGCATTTCTTAATCACCTATTTTCACTCATTTACAATTACTGAAGCAACCAGTAAGAGATAGCAACAGGGAGCAAATGTCTGTCTAGATAGTTTATTAACACAGCTGGTGTCCTTACAAAAAGTAAGCGAAGATGTTTATAGGTCGTAGTTTTTTTTCTCTTATTCGCTTTTACAGATTTGTGACTTGCTTTTTAGGCAAAGAAATTTTTTACACCAATTGTAGTGAATAAAAGGCTGTTTCTTTTCCGCATACATATTTTTATAAAGGCTGCCAAGAAACCTTAAGTTTTCCCCTTTCAAAAACACATATGCCCTTTCGTTAACTTATTAGCTTATTGGGAGGGTCAGCTCTACAAAAGTTAGATGCTAGCACAAAAAGTACTTTCTTGAAATCAAAGCATTAGTATTTACTGCGTTATCTACATCTAAAAACCTTTCAGGAGGAGATCTAAACAATATCTAATTTTTTCATTTTTCAAACTTACAATTTGAGTTTTCGTGATTGCAGTCATAGGTTGTCAGCCTTTTGGCTCTTTTGAATTGATACAACTTTGTAATTTTTTCTTTACTTACTTAACACACACGTTCTACGCAAAGTGCTCAACTAACAAGCTTTGAAAAAGTGCAAAAATTTGTTTTAAATTCATGTAGCAAGAATAAACATATTTTTCATCTAAAAGCCAAAAGACCAGAGGCAGATAACACTTTTTGTCTTTGAAATACTGGACGGTTGCATCAGGTAAAAATAGCCGGCTTAAATGCGAAGAAAGGAATTTCCCGTTTACAGTAGAGAAGAAAGTAATACGACTGATAACTTATTTGTTGAAGTGTCACGCTTTAAATTCCTGTCATTTTCATTTTTTCTCAAAAATAGAAGAAAGTGTAAGCAATAGTAAGACTGTTTTTAGTTTGTGTTTCCTCACAAACAAAAATCTTGTTTTCTTTAAAAGTGCTCTACAGAAAGAATTTCTTTACCGCATATTTTTACGTTTCATGCTCCACCTTAAAATTTTGCTTTATAAAGACGAATAAAAATATATAGTTTGGAGTTCGCGATAAGATCTCACAGTCAACTCTACCGTCGACAGGGTTTCAGTCTTTAGTTTCTGTCTTGCAGTCGCAGAAATTTCATAGTTTCTTGTAGTTTTTGGTAAGACATGTATTACAAGTTTAAGGTAGCTGCACTCTTACACACGTAATTTCTCCTCTTCTATGCCTCATTCACTTCTACTCGCTTTCTGGATAATCTACACATTTATTACAACCAATTTTCAAAATTCTAGCTTATGTTTACCTATCTCTGCATTTGTTCACTTTTTAAAAAAGCCATTTTTGGTTGGTATTGTGACAAGAACGTTTGTTTAGGTAAATCTAAACTTTTTAATTAAAAGCTGAGTTGCGACTGTGTAAACTTTTTTAAAATTTTAGAATATAATTAGACTGAATATGGAAAATTTTGCACGCGCGGAAATGCTCGCAAACATGACAAGTAAGAGCATTATAAGAAAGATATTATAAAAAAGATTAAGAAGACACTAAAAATTTTTTTTTGTCCAACCGTCATCACCCGTAAAGCAGCACTTGACAGTGCAGTCATTCCTTGAACAATTTGCATTTCAATCAGGATATTGTTCTTTAAGTTTCTTAATTTTTTAGCTGTTGAGGATACTGTGAAGGAAAGAGAAATAAGTGTGACAAAATGGTTTTCTAATTCACAAGAAAACACAGAGCACTGTCCTTCCACTGCACCACTGTCTCTGCCTGTGATTACAATTGACGAGCGTAAAAACTGCGTTGAGATTCACAAACGTCATGACTCTTTGCAGGGCGCAGGAAAAGTAGCAGCAATTTTACTCATTAACTCACAGGTCGACTACTGATTTTGTGGTTTGACTAGCACTCGTTTTGCTATGATTAATCGGCACTCACGTTTGGCAAATGTGAAAGCTTCAATTTCATTTCGCAACAAATTGGCATACTGACCACTCTCCAAAAAAATCATAATAGCTACTCAAAAACAGACGCCAAGATTTCTATCTCGCATTGCAACATAAAATTCTCATTTCTTGCCCGACCTCGTATATCTCTTTTTACCTCCCTTCGATAAAAAAAAGATGAGCATGAAATTAAAAAATAATTTTTTATATAGGAGGATAAAAAACGTGTTAAGAACGGCATGTTTCAGTCTGTAGCTCTACGGACAGCTTTTATTGTTAACAAACAAACGTCCTACTATAGCTAAAATCATCGTTGTTTGTCACTTATGTGTTAGTAGCCGGAGATGCCGGTACAAAAGAATTGCATATTTGGCATTTTCAAGGAGCTTGCTGCATCGGTTGGAAATCTGCGTATTAAGAGATCATTCTACCAGTAGACAACCGATCCTGAAAACATCTTCCGCTGGAAAGAGTCCTTAGAAGAACGTCACGATCTTGTGCGTTGGCATAGAAAATGTAAAGGCAGTTTTTTGAGCCACCGTCGAGCTTTTCTTGAGGTATTGGAACGAAAAGAGTTATATCTTACTGTAAGGCTGTGATGGGCTTTTCTCGCGTCCACATTTCTATTTCTCAGCGCCTTCATCAGTTATAGAAGAACAGCCCCACGCTTGCAGATATTGTTTCTTCACGCAGGGCTATTAAAAACATGTCAGTGATATCGCTTTTCACTTTATAACTTATTTTATAAGTTCCCTCGTCTACCAGCAGTGTCTTTATTAACCTAAAATAATCGCTTATTATTTTTCGATTATTGAGAAGTGTTAATGACAGTACAACAAGCTCGCACGTTACGTTTTTTATAATCAAACTAATTTTACCGTGGTATTGCTTCTGTCTTCCAATAAGTTCACCAACTACAGCAGATGAGAAGAATTGAATGATGACTTTGGTACCGGAACAAATTTGAACATCGTGCATTTTTTTAGAGAAAGGCGACCGTATTGCGGTGTTGCCAAGAAAACTTATATATCAGTCTCTAATGCGGTTACTTCTCAGTCTTAACTTGCCACCAATTAACCTCATGAACTGAACTTTAGATGATCTAAGTGCGGAATTTAATGCTAAGCTTTGTGAGCTTGTCTTCACTCGTACCGTCGTGTCTCTAGTAAGTCTGCCTCTCACAAAAACACGATAGCACGTTCAGAGATGTTACTCGCTTGCATAATGCAGCCGATTTTACTTTTTTCCTACATTCTTAACCTCTTTACTTTGCTAGCAAACATTTTGACGTAACTTTACACTTTTTGTGCTATAAAGAAGGAATACAGGTAATGGTTGTGGAAAAAACTGATTACTAACGATTTCTGAACAAAATGGGTGCGTTGGCCAGGAATCGAGCCCTAGCCACCCGTATAGCAGCCGAACACTCTACCACTGAACCACCAACACTCGTAACACCTCCTTTCTTCGACAATGGTCAGAAGCGAGTTGACACAAAGGTTTTGTTGTAGAAAGTATGTCATATCAATTGAGTTACCGACGCTCAAAGTACCTTCTATGATCAACGAGCGTAATTGATGCATTATTGTCGGAATTTGTTTCACTGCGAAACATAAAGTTTGGTTTCTTAATTATTTCGCTGTAGCAACCTGTTTCTGCGGCTTAACGCGTAAACGATAAAGGATTCTCGCCGAAAAGGAAGTTCTTCATTCTTCACGCGGTTTTGTAAACCAGAGAACCTCACAAGGCTTTTTTCTTCAGGCAGCATTTCCGCTCAATAACGTTTTCTCTCGTCTGCCTTCTTCAAACTTTTAAAATTTTTTCTTTTTTACAGGGTGATGTAAGACATGTCAGCGTGACTCTATGTCAGGCTGCGAGTGCACTACTGCTCTCTCTTTTTGGAAACGATTATTTTGCAGCAGCTGCAGTGGTAAGTTTTTGTCTAGTGAGGGTCGAAAGTTGACGTTGATGTCGCAAAAAAATTTAGTTTTTTGCATTTCTTGAGAAATTACTTCGTCGGTCAGAGATTTGTTTTGTATTACTTATGAGAAAGGCTACTATTAAACCGTGGAAATTCAGCAAAGTCAATTTGATTGGAGAAATATCTCTCTATGGGAGGTTTAACATGCCCTTTTAGTCGTTGATGCGACTGTGGAGGAAATCGTAAGAGGTTCTCATTTTGCTAAAAACTGTATTTTTATTAGCGAATACTCGTTTTGAATACGAGGAGCTATATAACACCTCGCATATTTTTACTTTAACGGTATCGTACTGTACAGGTTTAGGCTTATAACTGCAATATTCGAAAAATCGCATAATATGGTCAACATGCAGAAGCGAGCAGCGCTGTTCGAAATTCGGAGCGCGGCAAACAGCATCCGGACTTGTGCGGTCAGAGCACATTTGATTTCTAGTCAAACTCCATAACCACTTGGACATCGCTGCCGTTAAAGCTACACCCGGAAAAGTTACCTCGACCTAAGTTGAAGAATAGGCAAAAGAAAAGTTTTCTTTAGTTTTTTTTGACTTATTTCTGCAGTAAAAATCAAAACTGCTGTTCAATAAACCTCGGCTTTTTTCTCTAACAGGATTGCTAATTTATAGGTGAAAAGTCCGGCAAACTCGCTTCAAAACAAGTTTATCACAAGGGACGAATACTATTGCTAGGTACAAATGCGGTAGATGGAAACAAATTAGTGGCTAAATCACTTGCTTTGATAGGAAAACGTGCTGTACACATTCTATAAGACAAGAAAATATATCATTTTTTCACCGACTACTTAAGTTAATTTGTTGATCAGTGTGCCTTTTTTGAGTAATTTTTTGCTTTTTGGCTTTCCTTTCTTAACTCAATAAACGTTCAAAAAAATTTAAAAAGATTTTTTTTTAAACCAGACAAAGAATGAAAAGTATTGTTTGCCATCAGATCATTGTTTCTTGATTACTTCTTTCTCACTATACTCTCAGATAAAATTTTTTTTTCTGAGCAAGAAAAAAAATTATTATTTACTACATAAAATTTTTATTAAGAAACAGTAAACTGTGCAGCAATTACCCTCAGAATAGAATGTCTCAAATGGCTAGCGGAAAAAATTCAGCAGATCCTATTTTTCTATAAACTCACAGATTAGTATAAAAAAACTGATTTGTAAAAAAAAAAAGAAAGAAAAAAAGTTAGAAAAAAATTTTTGAAAACAAAAATAGTACTATGTGCTCTGTTTATTAGTGTGTTATAAGCTTAGATGATTAGTCAAAAATGAAAAAAACATCTGTATTTTAGGTTGCAACGCTATGTTAAGATTAGAGAAAGCAGAATATAACACAAAGGTAAAGTAAAAAATAGTTAATATAAAGTACGGTTGCAGGTATTAAGGTGTACATATGTGAAAGCAAATGGAAGTTTAAAAAATACTATTCTTTCAATACTGGAGAAAGCTACATTACGCTTGCAAAAAGACACGTGAAACATAAGCGTTCTATATTATGAAAACGAACGCTTAATGTAAAAATGTGGTTGACAGCTTAATTTAGAAAAAACTTCTTCATGCACTGCTGTTTTGCAACAAGGTTTTAAATTTTTTATTCAAAAAAAATTCTACGATTAGTTGCTGAAAAACTGTAAGATCAAACTAGTCTCCGACGCAAATCCGACAAGATTTTTGGCACTGCCTAAGCATAATAGTCCTGTAAGCAGGGTCACCACACCGTTCAATACGTCTCACGCAGTTTGGAGTTACATTTTTACACGCTGAAATTAAAAAAGAATTTTTGTTTTTTGTTAAAAGCAAATATAATGTTAATTATCAAATACCACTGTGAAGACAGTATCCACACGTCCTCCTGCAGAACCTCCACATAAGCAATAAATAACTCAAATCTTTACCGAGCTACGTATTTTTTGCGCAGTTCGAAACTTCATCTGTGTACCCTACAATTTAAAAAATCACCGGCACTTTGCGATTATCAAGTCAAAAGTTTCTGAATTACTTCAGGTCAAAAACATTACTTTTGTTTTCTATAGTATTCTCCTTTTCTTTCTCAATTTTAACAAAGCATGTGTTTTTATTAAGACACGCGAAAATTCACAACTAATTTTATCTAGTTTTTTCTTTTTGTGGTCTTAATCTGTTGGTGAGATATGAAATTTTTTCGGTTTTTTAAGTAAATTTAGAAAACAGGAATTATGTATTGCAAGGATAGCAATAACCATATGACCCTCCACAGTACTTCTTCATTAGCGACAAGTAGTGGTAATTAGAGCAAAGCTCAGCCCACTGTGAGCACTGTCTGTCATTGTCAACACATTCTATAAATAAAAAATTGTGAAAAAAATAAGATATAATTTTTGGAACTGCTTGCAAGCACTTTATTTTACTCTCAAGCCGAACCTGCTCAATTAGAAATTGTCATGTCTACAAATTACTTTTTTCAAAAACGGTTTGGCACTCACAAATAATATTTTCAACAAATTTTCAAAGCAGTAATGAATTTGAATATAAATGCACAATACTGGTCTATTTGAAACTTTGATAATACTAATGAAGTCGAAAATGCTTTCTTTTATCAAAAGAGTAGGAATACGCGGTACGGCCCACCATTATGACTGCAGTAACAACACGATTTTCTGCAGCTGTTTCTCATATTTTCTCATATACGTCACGTAGGCTGATTTGTCACAAAGCCTAACAACTTTTCCACAATTCGAATTTTTATCTTTACATTCTACAAGCAATAAAATTTAAAAAACTGTAGCTGGTTGCGAAATTGAGAACGTTTCCCGAAGTTCAGTTTGGCAATGTCACGAAAGAATTTTTTTTTCTACATTTTTTTTCATTTTTCATCACCGTTTTTCATCACCGTTTTCATCACCTAAACTGCAGTTACAAATTTTTGCATTTGCAAAAGCGATAGATTTCTGTTTATTTTGTTTTCTAAGTAATAGATTGAGAATGCGCAAAAGAAATATTTTTTTCAGCTAAGACGCAGGTGTGAAAAATATAAATACCGCCATTGAAGCAACATCCGCATGTTTTGACACACTCCTTCCTCATTCGCCGGCGACAAGTTGGAACGTCACAATATTGGACACGCAGTGCACAATCTAGAGCTGCGTCTTCACAACTTAAAAATGAAGAAGTGAAAGATTCTGCAAGCGAGAAGAATTGACGATCTACGTTACTTATTTTTTAAGAACATTCTTGTTCAAGTTTTGGTCTTGCGCGAAATTTTATTCTTGATTTCTACTGCTATATACTAGAAAAATTCCACATTCTTTGTTGCTTATTGTCGCAGCTCTTTTTTAGCGGTTAAATCTACTAAGAACTCGGAAGGTTAGCCTGTAATTTGAACGAAAAATTACGAGTTTCACCGTCAAGACAGTATCCACAGACTGCTGGACACCACCATCTCCGATTTTCTGCGAGCTTCGGATTGTTACAACGATAAGGTTTAGCACAATATAACTGATTGTCGACGCAAAAAATAGAGTCTATACGTGGTTGCTTTTAAGTGGATGTTTTGCATCAGCTCCGCTTAGAAAGAAGTGAAAAATGTTGTTGCGCGGAGTTTCCCTTCTTCGTTAGATAAATCTAGTAACGTCGTACATTTTGCTCGAGTGATCTAAACGACATCAACTGTCGTTGTAGTTCCCCTTTTTGTGGAAGTTTTGATCCAGTAATAAATCATGAGATTTCTCTTTTTTTCCTTTTTTCTGCAAAAAATATTGAATAATTGAACGTCTATTTAAAGATGTTGTAAAAGTTACAGGTACCTTTGCAGTGTCCTCTCAATTGAAGAGAATAATTAAAGTGGTAATGAAAAAACTTGAAACCTTTTTTTGTTTAAGAAAAAACATAAAAGGTATGAAAAATTCTTACCCAATATTTTCTCAAACTCACAGGTATATCTGCAATATTTCCTTATGAGAAAACCATAAGTGGGATTACCACACAGGCCTCTATAGACATCTCAGTTGCTAAAGAGATTAGCAGTTCCTGTAATTGACTAGCTTATTAGAATCTGTATACTTGAAATCTGTATGCATTGTTTTATTTACAGTTTATAGTCGCTGGCATTTTATCTGTCTGAGAACACACGCCTTCTTGGCTCAATCGTATGCACCGCTTCTAATTTACCACTACGAACTTGTTACAATAAATTTAGAATCTCGTAGAGTCGTTTTACTTTTGAGGCACTAAAACAGTATTTTAGTAAGGCGAATACGAGCGCAGTATCTTTCATCAGAAGGAATAAAAATGTGTGTTTATCCACTATAATTCTCAGTCGAATGAGTGTGGTAGATGATGCTGTTGAGATTTGCATAAGTTTTCTGACTTTGACTGGAATTATGTTAAGAACTTTAAAAAACATACCAAGCAGTGCGTACAGGAAAAAGCGCTAAGAATAATTTTCAGTGTTTTTTGTCACTACTGACATCTTTGGTCTTTTAGAAGTAATTTTAAAGCTAAATAGTTTACCTAAGAACTCCCGAGTTAACGACGGGCTGAATAGGAGAAGGAGAAAAACGATAGACAGGAAGACCAGCAGGGCATCTTTGAGTAATGCGCACTCTCCAGTATCACAGTTCGCGATAAACTTTAAAGCTGATCAAGCATTAAACATTTCTTGCAGTTATATAGCTGAAACCTGTGTGCTCATTTTAATAATTTTTCTTTTCTTTGTCCGTTTCGTTTCTTTGAAGAAGACGGTCTCCTGGTTTGAAAAAGAAAAGTATAACAAGCGTAAAAAAATGCAATTTTTGTGCGGAAGAATCAAGGAATGTTCGAATGCTTTGTCTTTTTCTGTTTTTTTTTTTTTTTT
>UXUI01010274.1:0-11932 GCA_900576705.1 Enterobius vermicularis
ATATATATATATATATATATATATATATATATATACCTTTCACCGGTGCGGAAACTTTGAAGAACTGCAGATGAATCATGCAGACAGTAAAGTGCACGAATAAACAAAACAAACACTGCAGTCCCGTAGATACACATTATAAAGGTAATCGAATAAGACGCCAATGACCCTAACTTGCTCTCTCCTTGTATCCGAGTGAGACGCAGTCCGTCTTTAAAAAACCGTATTTTCGTCGAACCGCTGCCAGTTGACCTCGATATTTTCAAATAATTTTCTGATTCATCGCCAGTAAATTTGTTGCATCTTATCAACTAATCACTGTTTGGAAAATAAGTTTTTTCACTGGTTGCCGCTCAAGAACAAGTAGGCGGTTATCTGCTGCTTTTGTGCTGCAACGGTTTAGAATTCAAACCTTAGCACAGCTCTACAAAACACTAGGGGCTTTGTTGTGTAGTCATTCGTCACCGACATTCGTGACACTTACAGTATGGCTGGTAGAAGGAATGCATCTTACAGTGACGGCGATTTCAGGAAGGGCTGATACGCTTCCGATGTCCGAATTATGCTTAAGAGCTGTTTTTCTTCTTTGCTTTGTTATTAGAGATTCCACGTTTTTAAACTAACAATTAATTTGGAGGCGGAAATCTGAGTTTGCCGTTTTCAGTTGAAACTTCGCCGTGACTTTTTTTGCCTTATATGCATTACAAGTTAACCGCCTGTGAGATGTGCTGGGTTTTGCATTTTTGGGGCACCATATGAAACACTGGAGATAAGCTTGTATACACTGACTAAGAGTCTTATTCTGTAAATCCAATTAAAAAAGAATTCAAGTCTTTAGGAACTTTGTTTTTATTGGGAAGGGTTTACCTTATACTTCTGATTACTCAAGAGTAGTTTTTTACAGGCTCGAGCCGCAACCGGTTCAAAGTGACACTTACTAGTAGTCGTTCAAACGCGTTACGTATGGTGCTTTTGTGCCTGTATAAAGTCTAGCGTAAATTATTTGCTTAGATCGTTTCTAAATTTGTTCTTATTTTTAGGATGTCGGGGAATGGCTCAACGCTTCAGGTTCAGTTATACTATTTGGTTTCTACAAATTTGTATATAACAGTTGTTCCGTTACGCTTTTCTAAACTTAGTTACTACCGGAAATCAAAATTCGTTTCATTATGCTTACTGTTTAGAAGGCTATAGAGTTAGTTACAAAGGCAACTGAAGAGGACAAGAAGAAGAACTATCAAGAGGCTCTACGACTTTATGAGCACGGGGTTGACTATTTTTTACATGCTATCAAATGTAATTTTTTCTTTACTAACTTGGATGTAAGTTAAAGTGATTTGCGCTAGTTTGAGATAAAAGAGTGGTGAAGAAATTCCCATTTTTTTAAAACCATTGCTTTAGCTTATTGCTTTTTTACCGTTATTGCCTATTGTAATATCAACATGCCTTTTGCTTTTTTAAAGCGGTTTCGAAGAAAAAAATGAATTTTTTTGTTTTACTCACTACCTCAATGAAAAGAGATAGTGCTTTTGTGCAACAAACAGGATAATCAGGGACGTAGGGGAAACAAGGTTTAACACAATTAACGTGACAATTATGTAAGGTAATAGACGGAATGCCACCACCAGTTTATATAATAGGAATTGTGGACGAAAATTTTATCTGATTATAATAAAGTAGCGGATGTTCTGAAAGATAACACTTCTTTTGTTAGTTGAAAATTTGATCTATTAGTAAATGGAACGAGGTAAGAAATGCTATTATTTACTAAAATAAGTGATGTTTTTAGTCAAGTAATTACCAGTTGCACGATGTTTTGAGATTCTGATTGGGTTCTTTATTAAAGAACTCTTACTTCGCTAAATAAGTTCAAGACTCTAATGTAGTTTAGACGCTTAAATTCGCCACTAAGATTAATTGGTTAATACTCCTCTTATGTTGTTTTTATACTCTTTTATCTTCAAATTAAAATCAACTGTTAGTTTTTTTCAGTTTTTGCTACTCAGATACTATTCGATTTCCTCATGTATTTTAATTGAGTAGTTTACGGAGAAGTTTTTTATTATTGCTAATTTAGATGAAGCGCAGAGTGAAAAACAAAAAGAGACTATTCGTCAGCGTTGTACTCAGTATCTGGATCGGGCGGAAAAAGTGAAAGACTTTCTTAAGGTATTTTTTCCCACGGTTCGCGCAAAAACTTATCTCAAGTTGTTTTCTTCTCACTAATACGAGAGAATCTGCTTCATAAGTAATCTCTCAGAGTTCCTTTACTTTTAAAACTTCTTGAAGGCTGCTTTTTTTGTGACTGGTTGTTCATTTCTTTTTCAAAACTGAGACATCTCATACTTTCTTATTTTTCTTTTTCTCTCAATCTTCTTCTAGTGTGTTGCTGGAAAATTTGGTTTTTTTATTTCTCCTTTGCTGTTTGGAAAGATTTCATTGTGTTAAACCTGATGAGTTGGAAGTTGTTGGAAAAATAAACGAACACTAGTGATTTTGTACTCTTAACAGTTTTGACATAAGCTTAGAGGTGAGTTTTTTTTTAATTTAGAAGGTTTGGTTTGGTTGCTTTTGGGAAGTTTTATTTTCTTCAGTTCTACTGTTCTAACATTACTTGAACTGGTCAACAATGCCCAGAATAATATCTTTTTTTTAATAGTAGCTTACGGCTTTGCTCATCATCGTAAGTTGATGATGAAGCTGCTTTTGAATTCCTTCACTTTACCAGATAAAACTTAAAGATCGTATTTCTTCCGCTCAATCGGGTCTTGGGTGATTTGCGTGGAGAATTTTTATTATACTTGTTGTTCCTCTACGGAAGAAGAAAAATTTTAATATTGAATTTCACATTTTGTAGGTTTTTTCAAGCTTGTAGATAACTTTCGAATTATTTTCTCCTCAGCTAAATTTTCAAAGTTGCTCTTAAAAATCTTTACAAATAACTCATAAGTATTGATATTAAAATAGATTTTTTTCTTCGTTTCCTTCTGGCTTATGGCTTCACAAATTTAGACCAATTTTTGAAACTCTTAGTGTATCCGCTACCTACTTTTAGATTGAGACTGGTTTTTGGACTGTCTGAAAGTGGTATGATTATTTGTTCTGGGAAATTTTACTTTCTTCAGCTTTGCTGTTCTAACACCACTTGAACTGGTCATCTGTGCACGAAATAGTATCTTTTTGTTAGAGTAGCTTAAAGCTGTGCTCATCATCCTGAGTGGGTGGTGAAGCTGCTTTTGAATATCTCCACCTTACCAGATGAGAGTGAGGTTTGTTTTTATTCCATTTTATGTTTAAAAACATTGCCTTTCTCCTTCATGGTTACTGATCAGCTTTTGTTACAATATTGTAAAAGTTCACGGTCTTTTCACTTCAAGTGACTTCCCTATGCTTCCAGTTTGGGACCCTTCAGCCAAAAGAACTGCTGTTTAGGCAGAAATAGGCAGAAGTAGAGGAACAGAATTAGTTGGTATCCATACTTTTCCTACTATCAGCCGTTTACAGTGATAAGCCGCTATTACTCTTTTCTTCGTTCCATAGTGTTGAAAGTTTCACCCGCAGAGGTATAAATGTTTCGGCTTTTCAGAGTGGTGGTAATAAGAAAAAAGCGATAAAGGACAGCAGCATTAACAAAGGTTCTGACTCTGATTCCGAGAAAGATAGTGAAAATAAAAAACTGCAAGAAAGGCTGTCAGGCGCGATTATAATGGAAAAGCCGAACGTTAGGTGGGATGATATTGCCGGTTTGGAAGGTGCGAAAGAGGCTTTAAAGGAAGCAGTAATTTTGCCGATCAAGTTTCCGCAATTGTTCACAGGTATGCTACCTTACTGTTCAGAATTTCCACTTCTCTAGCTTTGCATTAACATTACACATATTTATTTAGCTTATTCTTTCACCGTATAAATATTTTTTCAAAGAAAAATGGGGCAACATTCATGATAAAGAGTAGATGAGGGAAATTCTTAGCATGATTCCAACACTTTTCATCAGTTTCTTCATTAGAATTTTTTGATGTTTTCGATACATTATTAATTAGTTTGCTGGTTCACCAAGTTTTCTTCAGGTTTAGTTGTTAAGTGTGGAATCTTTTTGTTTTAGTTTTGAAAGGAGACAGTAGTATGATAGTTATTCTATTCTAAATTTTTACTTTCTAACTTTCGACATTAGTTCTTTAAAACCACTAGTCAGTATTTTTTAGTAATGTTCCCATTTCATTTAGTGCATTAAATTCGTAACTTTTAATAAATTCTGTTTTTTTCTGTGTAATACGTTGGAAGAAATAAAGGTATCGGGAAGAGAAGAAAATAAATATTTTCGTTATTTTACGTGGGAGGACAAAAATAGTCCTTAGAAATTCAAATATTTTTATCAGAAGAAAAAGGGAAATAGTGGGCGCATGCTGATCTAGAAATGGGTTCGTAATTAAAGTACCACAATAGTTGGTTGCGGAATTTTTTACTTAGTATCGACCTTCACTCGTCTTGAATCGTATTATCATTCTTCCTTAAAAATCTTTTTGAGGCCACTTAATTTCTTAATGAGATAAAATTTTAGTGATTTAATTCATCTTTTTTTCTCATTCTAAACATTGTTAAACCGTCTTTTTGTGATTTTTCATCTTGCAAATGGAATGTCAAAGAAGGTTGAAACGAACTTGAAGGCACTTCTAGATTTTAATGTTAGATTGGTTGTTGCCCTGAAATGGAGGAGAGTTTACTGCTTCCTCATTTTTAAAAGCTTTTGCATCAGGAGCCAAATTAATTATGCTCTTTTTTGCTTAGTTTTGGAAATTCTGTACCGCTTTTGTTTACGGAGTGTCCTTCTCGTGCTGACTTTCTCTCGCTATGGAATATTTTTTCTTCAGCGCGCTTAAGGGCCTATGCGTACTCGTTGTGGGGATTCCTTTGTTCACTGTTTTACTTTTTAATCGGCGGCGGTGTCACTTTTTTAAATTTAGTCTAGTTATTTACTATTTACTGCAAAAAAAAAAGGCTTCCATAAATGATATCCTACATTTGTTTTTCTTGGAAGACATGATTGTTAGTTGTATCATGATTAATGTGCAAACATGTATTATGGAAGAGGAGATCTATTTTGATAACCAGTTACGGTCGTAAACCACGGCGGTTGCTAGCATCTTTTTGTCTGGTACTTGAAGTTAACATAAGTTTTTATTATTGTTCTTTTAGTTTCGAAAAAACCTTACATTTCTCAACGGTTCCTTTTTGTTTCGTCAGAGAAATTTGTGTAGCTAGTAAACACAGCAGTGATTGCGTACATCAGTTGTGATAAGTGGAATTTTGTGGATTTTGGCTCAATAATTTAAACCAGTGATCAGACGTTATGCGCCATCTGATGGGCATTCGTGGTTTTGTGAGCTCGGTTGGTTAGCGTCATATCCTCTTCTTTCAACAAAAATAGTGAAGCTCCGTACAGGACAGGTGAAATAATGCACTGTGCATAAGCAAGGAAGGTGCAAGTCATTGGAATTTGGCCGTCTGCTTGGCGCCACTTGTTTACCACAGTAATTAGATAAAAGGGCAGCTGAGAAAATGAGCTAAAACTTTTTTAATTAATTTAACGGTATTGCTTAAGAAATACTAATATCCAGGAAAATTTTGTACTTTAACCTTGTTATGAAGCCGTAAATAAGAAATCGACTTTTATACAGTCCAATGCTTTGGAAAACTATGGGACTGTGATACAGTATTCCAAGTACACGGATGTAGGCGTAAAATTCTAGTGATGCTGGTATGAAAAGGCCTATGATGAGGAGGTATGTTAGGAACTTCAGTCCACTGTCGCTGAAATAGTATTCTAAGTTTTATGGAATTAACGCTAGGGAAGTAAAACGAAACTCTACTTGATTTTTGCAGCTTACTTCATTCTAATTCTGAACTACTTTGACTAGAAATTAGTTTACTAGTTTAAGGAAAAGACTGGGGGGTGATAATTTATCGTGATTCCAGAAATGTTATCTCTTTAAAGAAGTTACCTATCTCCCCACACACAATGCCTCAGCGCTTTTTCGTAGACGACAACATGGCCATTCGTGATGGTTGGCAACGAGAGTCCAACTGCTACTAACCAAGCCAATATACATAAGGTGTTTGGTTGTAGGCCAAATAACTGTTCATAATGAATCCTTGCAAAGGTCAACAAATGAACACCAGCAATACATAAACCCATAAAGTTGATTACCGTCCATACCGTGCAAGTTAGAAATGCCTGTGAGGAAAATATGATTATTTAGTTGCCCATGAGTAAGTCTTTTTTGAATGCTTGAAGGTACCCCCGTACTGAAATTTTAGAATTAATCAGTGGATAAAATTACCTGGAGCCTGCATGTTAAGTTGCTGTATATCCAGGGATTGTGTCCAGTCCAGACAGTGACAACGAAAGTAGGAACTAGAATTAATAATGCGACAGCATTAGTGACGCAGAGATGAGCAATGAAGTGAGAAGATACAAAGCAGCGGTAAAGTCGGTGCGAAACGATATAGATAAATACTACCAAATTAATAACCGCAGCGACGGCGTTAAAGGTGGCAAAGATGCTAGCAATAAGAGGAGCTGGAGAAGCAGTACTATTGAATAGACTGTGTTTCACAGCAGAAACATTAGTGAACATAGTGACAATCCTGAAGCCGTTTGAGCAATGACTCCGTTTTGGCTTTCACTTTTTTCAGCAAGCTATAAATCGATCTATATTGCACATGTAACCAAAAATTTTTCACATTTTGAACCGGGTCAGAGTCGTTTCCTTTTTGAGCAGAAAAAGAGTAATGGTTAAGGGAGAACGGATAATGTCGTGCTTCACAGGGTTTAAGTAAAAAGTGAGTCTTCAGTTTGTTTAGTGGAGTCTGGATTTCCGAAAGAATTTTATGGAACTTGGAGATGTCGGTGCGTTATAGCGCATTGAAAAGGGTGGAGATTTAGGTTAAGTTAATACGGTGTGGCCAGTATTTGATTAATTGGTTCAAATGGTTTGATTGGCGTCCAGTAAAGAAGAAAGTAACTAAAAGCAAAGACAAAAAATCATTCAAAAAGCAATTGTTTGATAGTGGAATAATGCACCGATACTTTGCGCTGTGAAGATTTAGATAAAGTGGGTGGTTTTGCTGCATCGCACGAAGTCTATGCGCGTTCGCGGCTTTCGGATCTGCATGTTTAATGCTACAAAGTGCATATGCGTCTTTATCGATTGCTGTCAATCCTTCAGCTCGCTGGTTGCGCATCCTAAAAGTTGCATTTTGATATTATTATGCCCATAGCGTTTAAATCGTATTTCGGTCATTCATTCAAATGTAATGTCGTTTCGTGGCAGTAATTTGCAATACTTTGCGATGCTCAGTTGATATTTCCGTCCTGCTTAGGAAACCGTAAGCCATGGCGTGGTATTCTCTTATTTGGTCCACCGGGTACTGGGAAGTCTTATATCGCGAAAGCTGTAGCGACAGAAGCGAACAATTCAACATTTTTTTCTGTGTCGTCGTCAGATCTTATGTCAAAATGGCTTGGAGAATCAGAAAGGTGAGGTTTATTTGGTTCATCTTTTTGTTTTTCATTGATTAAGTTTCCCGTTCTCTGCTTACCTATTGCAGAATTGCTTTTATACTTTCGCAGAATGTACATTTTAAAGGCTGGTTAAACAGTTGTTTGAAATGGCACGCGAACATAAGCCCTCAATAATCTTTATCGACGAAATTGATTCCTTATGTTCTTCGAGATCGGACACAGAGAGTGAGTCTGCACGTCGTATAAAAACTGAATTCTTAGTACAAATGCAAGGTGTTGGGAATGACATGGAAGGCATATTGGTACTTGGTGCTACCAACATTCCTTGGGTACTTGATGCAGCTATTCGCCGTCGCTTTGAAGTTAGTTAATGTCTTATATACTGCGTAGTTTTTTCGACTAAGTTGGTTGCTGTTAAATACTGTCATCCCTTATAAGTTAACTCTGCATTTTGCTGATGCGATATTTGTGTTGTAAATCGTGTAACTTTCTTCCTCTTCAAGAAAAGGATTTACATCCCATTACCAGAGGCTAACGCTCGTAGGGATATGTTCAAGTTACATATTGGCAAGCACATTAATCACTCTTTAACTGAAGAAGATTTTAAGGCAAGCTTTTTTTAAATTGGTTTGTGTAATGTAATTCTTTAGATTTTGTAGTCAAAATATGAGCTTGTTCTTAATTTCGCTCCTACTTCGGCTGTTTTTCGTTTCTAGTCTTTGGGTGAACGAACTGAAGGTTTTTCTGGATACGATATATCAATTGTGGTACGTGAAGCATTAATGCAACCAGTGCGTAAGGTTCAGACTGCAACACATTTCAAATATGTTACCGGCCCTTCGAGAACAGATCCACATGTTATGGTTCATGACCTTCTCACTCCTTGTTCACCAGGCGATGCCGGCGCTGTGCCCATGTCTTTTATGGATGTTCCAAGCGACAAGCTTATTGAACCTGTCCTTTCTATGGTTTATTATTTTCTTCTTTTTGTTATTTTCTACTGTTCTGTTAGTGACTGTTAATTTTATAGAATGATATGGTTTTGTCCCTAATGAATACAAAACCTACGGTGAACAAGGCAGATTTGGACAAACTTTTACAGTTTACCAAGGATTTTGGCCAGGAAGGATGAGGAGTCACATTTTTACTGTATAAAAACTTTAAAACTCTATGCAGATTGCTGTTTATTGTTTTCATTGGTAATGCAGTGTTTTTTTATTTTCTACTGTAATTTCGTGTCTGTAAAACCCTACTCCTTTAATTTCTACAAATTGTTAGTGTATGCCTTCGTTATTACCATACTAGGGAACTCCTCTTATTGCGTGATCTCGAGCTTTGGTACAAGAAGCCCTGCCTGATAATACAGGACTTACCTGTTCTTGCACCTGTTTTATCTTGATGGTTCCCAGCTTTAAGTTGTAGCGGTGTAATGATGAAGGCATTTCTACTGCTCCGTAGGGACGGTTCTATTTTCACCTGTTCCGTAAATAATTCTTCTAGTCCCGCAGTATGCACTGTCTAATGTATGTTTGCCAGGTTGCTTTTGCCATTCGTATTTTATCTCTTTTTCTCTCAACATAGCACATGCGCTTGTTTCTTAGTTGTTTGAAAACATTATTGTCCTGAAGTTGCTCGCAGTTGGTCTCGGAAGTAATTTTTATTTTGTGGGACTAGTTCCATAACATCCAAGGTTTGTATACTGTCTGACAAAATTATTTAGTAGGTATTATAAACTTTGAAATTTGTAGGGCGCCATTCGTTTGGCAAATAGTAACTGGAGCAACAGAATTCCGTCGCTTTCTGGCTATTATGTCCGGCACTCGGATTATAGTTCTCTTACAGAAAAGGCCAAAACTAGCACTTTAAGGTGTTTGAATTGTGGCGTTTGGAAATGGTCCCATTTGGACAATCCAGTGCCATGTAATGATTTGACAGAAAATGCGAGATCAGCCACTTTAGCCAACAATGGTGCAAGCTTAAGCAAATATTTGCCGATTTCGGCATGATTATAAGTCCAATGTGAAAAATAAAGTGGTCTGACCCCTAGAACTAATGCTCCTGGTTAAGCTGAGATGTAGTTCCCCTGGTTGGTACTACATGGGGAATTAAAAGCGGCGCCTCTTCCGTGTAGACACGGGATAAGGTGCAGAGTGCACTGAACATTCTTCCGGGGACCCCTGCTAAGGATTGACCGCTTTCGGCCACTCAGCATCAGTGCTTTGCACCGGAAAGCATTTCTTGAGTTGTTCTGATTTCAAATTGAAAGGTACTTCAGGCTTTGATTTGATTAGCAATTTTAACCAACTCGGAAACTTAGAACTTAATTTTGGATTCTTGCAGTTTTTACTAAAATGAAGAATGTTTTCGTACATGTTGCAGGAACTGCCTTAGCTGTGGTAGTTTTTGCAGGTTTTTTTTTAAGAAGCTGTGCGATTAACTCGCTGACTGATTACTTGTCACTGGACAATCAATTTTAACCATTCCCCTCCACCCGCAGGTCGCTCAACTACTCAGTTGCACTGGTTGTCAGGCACAAAGTGATGTTTAAAATACTTGTAGCTTCTTTGGTGTTCTGATTAATCGCTCGAAGGAAGCTTCTAGTTTAGTGTAGGACATTTATAGTTGGGCTTATCTGCTGAAAAAGTAGTTATATGACAAAAAGAATGCTTGAACAGATAAAAATATTAGAATTAGTTAAATTTGTACGGAATAAGCTCGTGAGCAACTGTCTAAGGGACCTCATTACTCTCAAAAGTTAATTCTTGGACTCCGTTCAGGGAGTTAAAAAATTCCTTAAGAGGTGTGTATGGAGAGAGCTGTAAAAAGTTTACTTGTTAATATTTTAATAAAGAAGATACTTTCATGTTTTTGTCTACGTCCTTTTTTTACAATATCATCAATTACTTTTCATCTGCACTGGTAATTCTAACGACTTAGAAATGACGATTGAGGTCCTTCAACCGTTCCCGTTCTCTGCTATTTTCCGCTGCAACTCTTTTAGAGTTAAACTTTCCCAACGATGTTGTAAAGAACACGTACCTAAACATTAAGGTAAAAAGCTGCAAAATTTCACGCTCCTAGAGAGCTACATTCCAATAGTACAGAAAAACGAGAAACAAAAAAAGGAGAAAGAACAAACATCCAGCCGTTCTTTAGGCAATTAAAAAACTTTCCCAGCACACTCCATCAAAACGGCTCAGGCACCGCACCTAGATAAAAAACTTCGTGTTTACACGAGGACTTCCCGAACCAGCATCTCCTGTGGAAATCAGATGCGGTCTTCATGATGACAGCGAATATGAGACATTTGCGGTGGGCAACGGGAGTGAATTGAGGCGAGGGGGATGTAGACTACGCATTTTTGAATTACTTTTTAGTTGTAACTAGTATGTTACTTGTACATGATATTGTATTTGTGAACATGGAAGAATGAAGTTATTTCAACAAAGAAAGTTTTGTATATAAAGAGTGAACTTAAGTCATATATTAGATTGAAAAAGATGCACCAATTATTCGCAAACCAATTATTCGCGGATTAAATGCATGTTCCTGCCAAAATAGTAATTTTCTCAAAAGATTAGTCAACTGACCTTAAAAATTACTTAAAAGACCTAAATTACACTCTGTAAAACCTAAAAATAGGGAAAGATTTTGGGGTTACGAGAAAAAATGATTTTTTAATAGAAAGAATTAAAAAAACAGCAAAAAAAAAAGTTAATATCCCGTTTACTCTTCAGGCAATAACTCAGCTAGGGCATCACAACCCAGTAAAATGCAATAAAGATTATTAGTTTGATTACGGACTGAGCCGAAGTAACTGCAGAACTCCTATAATAACCGGTTTAAGAAGGTCCCAACTAAAATTTTTTCTTCGACGGTCATCATCCGACGCAAGTATAATTATAAATGTGTAAAGAACATATAAGGTGGGAACTTTTATGAGGAAGACAAAAGCTCTTCAACCGGCAGCCTAAAGTAGTTCCCTTATAAGGAAGACAGTATTGAAAAGTATTACAGGAGAAAAGGTAAAAAAGAGTGACGATGAAAATGACGACAAGTATTGGACTGTACACTTTTTTTTTTAAATTCTTGGTAGAAGTTGCTCAAATTTTACTGAAGTTCAGGCGAAAATGCAAAGGTATCCTAAAAACATAAATGCAGAGATTCCCCTGCGTAGGTAGAAGTGAATACAGTAGTGTCGCTCAATGATCACAGGAAAAAAAGTCAATTTTAGTCCCAATTAAAACTTTTGACCTCGTTTATCCCGTTAGTTCTGCGGTTACCTTGGAGCCGTTTCGCTTCCAGCATTTGTAGCTACATACTACTTGCTCAGTTTTACTGGTTTTTGATTTCTTTGCTGAGTCATTTACTGGAATTTGACTTGGGGGCTAGCTTATTTTTTTTTTTTTTTTT
>UXUI01010283.1:4674-14796 GCA_900576705.1 Enterobius vermicularis
GGTCGTCTACTTGAAAGGATAGAAAAAAAGACTTCTGAAAAACTTTTCAAGCAGAAGTTAACTGGCCTTCACATCGCATAAAAAGCTAATTTCAAAAACAGCAAGAAAAAAAAAAGACAGTTCATGGTTCCAACCCGATTAAGCAAACAAATTGGAGATAGCAGTAAAAAATAATCGAAGTACCAAACGATACTACTAAAAATTTCTTCCAGTAACTTGGTAGGTATTTAAAATTTCAATGACACAAGAACGACTTCATTATTTCTGGAATACTGTAGCCAAACCACTTATTACTTTTGCTCAACTAAAGACACCTCCAAAAGTGCATTAGTGCTTAAGGAACGGCCAACATTATGTGATTTCAACACTGAAATGGAAATAAAAGCAATTAGAAGAAAACGACCTCAAATGAAAGTTTTAAGTTCACCTAAATGTTACAGTAAAAATAAAATTCAAAAAAGCATGCAACAAGGCTGTATTTGACAAAACTGACATCAATTCGCATCGTCAAATTTTTTTTGTTCATCCGGTGTCAACAATAACAATCTCTAGTCTTTCCAGCAATCTATCCCAAATTTTTGTGAACGTTCAAATGATGACAAACAAATTACAGCCATCACTTGACAACTGTGTCATTGCTAATATTCCAGTCATCTAATAGTCTTTCCCGCAAAGTCAGTCATCTTAATTCTTTCTAGCGGAATACACACTTCCTCTGACCATCCAAATGACCTACGTATTTTTGATCGTTATCTTAATCGTATGAACGGAGAATTAAAGATGATAAAAATGGCGCCGAATCTGCCACGTCGAATCCTTCGTTCCGTGGATGGACTTCAGTAATACTGGATTATACAACAAACTAACTCGCTGCTGTAAGACCATCATACCTTCCACCTCATCCTTGTCTCCAATAAATTTCCCTCCAGTTTAAATTTTCAAGTAGTAGAATGCACATGCTGAGCAAGTTTAACGTTTAAGTAAGCCAGACTTAACATACCAGAATATCCAGGTTCCCTTACCTTTTCACGAGCTAAGCTTTAAATTCTCCTCAAAAACTGCATTGTGCTCAACTAAAGTGACACGAAAAAAACCCTTTGTTTTAAAATACATCCATGCTTCACTGTTTTTACAGTTTTCAGTTCATTAAGCATCCTTAACGCTGCTCTTAGAAGCACCAGTATAATAAACTTAGACTTGGAATGGGAAATAAAACTAAAATGAAGGCAAGAAAATTGGTGAAGAATATTCAAACCCCCTCTCCAAGATTTCCTCCTCTTTCAGCCTTCCTACCCAACAATTCGATTATCTAAAGCAATAAATACTCAGATTCAGCCCACACGACTATCAAAATTAGTTTGAAGAAGCATCAAAAACTTCAAAACTCCACTCTATCACAAATTTAAATTCAAGGCTGGACAAAAAAGATATGCGACATCATCAATGCAGGCAGAAACTTGAGGTTCACACAAACCTTCAATTAACCGACACGCAAAAACACTGTAAGCACCATCTCCGCCTTTGAAGAGGATGTCAGAAACTTGAAAGCTACTCAAGCAAACAATTACTGACCGTAACATGTAAAAAAGAAATCCACCAGAAAACAAATCTTGCAACTAATATACGACGCTAGAATCGAAATGCCCCGTCTAAATTTATTTACTTTTATATAAACAACTCTCGCCCGCTTTGTCAAACAGCTAAAATAGACATAATACAATACGAGCTTCTTCTAACCACAAAGGCTGCTCTGATCCACATAAAAACAGTATTTTTTCACAGTCCAGAGCGATCAAGAAAAAGCAGAGCAAATTGAAACCATTTGCATGACGAATGATCAAGGTGTATGACGAATGACCAAGTACTATGTTCTCTGCTCTCAGTACAGAAGAAGCCACTGTTAATTAAAAAACAACTCAACTAACAATAGCCAAAGCGTATGCTCAATTCAAATTCTACTTGCCTCAACAAAAAATAAAATGAACCACTACACCTTGATCAGCTTATATGATCACAGAATACACTAAGCGCACCAAAATTTGTGAACATTGAAATTTTTCAAAACTACAATTTTGAACATGATAAATGAAATTTATACGGAAAGCATTATGTATTCAACATGAAGTCGACCTGAATATACAAAAAATAAAAATGTCTCTCAAATTCAAAAACTTCGTTGATAAGCTCCACACTAAAACAGTCCTAAGGCGCAATGATGGACAATACAGTGTTTTATTATGGACAGTACCAGATTACTTCAGGAACCTCCACTGCTTAAAAGTAAGCGGAATAAGATTTCAAAAACAACAAAATAAACCTCCACAAAGCAATATGTATAACTTTAATAAGGAAATAAAATTATCCAGAGCCCTCAGCATCAATTAGGAGAATTGCGACAGTATGTACAAGTTTCAAAAGGTGCAAAACACTGGTATACATTTGTGGTCTACAACTACCGGCGACGAGTTCCTCGACAATAAATATCCGCTCTCATGACTGGGAATTAACTGCTGTGTCATCACCTTCCTCATCCTCTTCTGTGATTGGAGCACCACTCTGTGACTTCAAACTTGTCCTTTTTTGCTGCCAACTTCTCCATCCAAGTGATTCTGAAAACGTTGAAAAGTCAGCAACTAATTTACAATATATCACAGAAATTTTGAAAATTCACAGGGACAATACAACTAATAAGAAAGTTATGAAGATGCTGAAATACCAGAAATCAGGACATACCACTATCAAGTACTTCCATTGAGGAAAGGAACTGCGTACCATCAAAGCCCCCAATCACATAAATTGCACTACCAGCAGTCACTACAGCATGAGTATTTGCCCGCGGCCCCAACAAGGATGGACCAAGCCTCCACTGGGCACTCGGGTGATCTAATATTTCCACAGAACTCAAAGACTGTGTACCGTCGTGACCTCCGATGACATACAGTGAATCTAAACATAAAATTAAAGCCATTTTGAGAAAAGTCTTCCGCTGTTGGTAGAAATCTTTCGAAACAATGAAAAATATGTGGAAATAACCAGCTTTCAGAATATGACACCGAAGTAAAAATGAAAAATGAGAAAAGTTACCTCTAACGACAGCGACAGCACAACCTCTTCTAGGAGTTTTCAATTTCGGTAATGCCTTCCAACCATCCGTCTTAGGATCATATGCTTCGACCGTGTCCAGACACGTCCAACGATCACAACCGCCACACGCAATGATCATTCCTCGCCAGTTGGTACATGCGGTCTAAACGACTACAGAATGCAATCCGAAAGCAGCAAGAGTTGCATGAACTGAAGCAGGAACGGAATAACACCATAATTGATAACAGAAGGGTGTTTTTATCACACCCGGTTCAAGCAAGCAAATGTCGTATTTTCAGACCTGAAACCTAGCAGTCTGCAACGGAGGAATTTCACACCACTCGTCTTTTACTGGGTCATATCTTTCACATTCCTTCAGCACTGTCTGTTCTGAACTTCCCCCAATACAATAGACCATTTCATCTAGACTAGCGCAACCTGAAAAATGCAGAACTTCTAAGTGCATAAGGTAAACAAAGTGCCGAACAAAACAAATCGCACAAAACCGTATCCGCAATAAAGCTCTAAAGCGAGAAGAAGCAAGCACCGCAATATTTGCTGCGCAGAAGAAAAAGAAACACTGACCGTTATGACTTCTTGCCTGCTTTAGAGGTTTTATCAAGGTCCACTTTTCACTCTTCGGATCGTAACATTCTGCAGTTTTTAAATCGTTGTTTCCATTGCTTCCTGAAAGGGAGGAGCGAAATAAGCCACAGAAATGAAGAAATAAGGAAAACAGAAACTACAATTCACCTGCAACTGCGTACAAAATCCCTCCTACAACAGCAGCATCGAAACGTCCTCTTTCACAAAGCATATCAGGCAGATGTCGCCATTCACTTCTGAGGACGTCATACTCTTCGGTTGATTTCAAACATTCTCCACGATCGTAACCTCCTACAGAAAGAAAGCTCAATAAGTTAAAAGTTGCCATATTTTACCAACCTAATAACATAGAAAATCGAGTAAAAATTAAAATAACAATTAATGACCGCCCATCACGGTCCAGTCGAAAGTTGGGAGGTAAAATGGAGATGACAACTTTACAACTGCATAACAGTACTTGACTGTGATTAATTAAGACACCCACCACAAACTATGATCTTCCCATTGATGAAAGCAGCCCCAACAGAGCATCGAGCATCAAACATTGAGGGCAGTGGCATTCTTTCAGTACCCGGGGTAACAATCCTGAAAATAAAAAGGATTCCGCAAACTTGAAAGCCTCTACGAATTAAAAGCAAAATGCTCACTAAGACACCACTCATTTTATGTACTAAGCTATCAATCCTTGATTTTCTAAATAATGATACTCAGATTAACCCAGAATCTTAGGCTTCATTTCTAACCACTTAGCTAACTTAAAAATGAAACTTCTCTAACAACCTCACCCACTTTTCGTTAACCCTTCCTGCGTCTTTACACAAGAAAATTACCAACGAAGAAACTTATAAACATTTTATAGGCAAATATGACTTCACACAAAATTTAATTGATCAAACAATTACAGCGATAAAGTGAATTATAGAAAATAAAATATCTTGCTTAACTTTCAATGATAAATATACTGTTTTTTTTTTTTTTGCAATGAATATATTTAGTTAAAAATCTACCGTTCGAAATAACTTTTTCCAGAGCCACAAAAAAGCATCCGCACAAAGTAACGAGTGTAACAATCTTTTCTGAACAAAATTCAGTTCACTTGTTGAAGTACAAAAATACCACAAAAATTTCCAAATGTTTGCAAAAAAATAAGGTATTGTTTAAAAAAACCTTCAGTATTTTTTTTTCCATCACTCCTCTTCTCGCGCGCAAAAAAAAAAAGATAAAACAATAACATACGTAGTTACTCCAGCGGCAAAGAATTACAAAAATTTAAATTGAAAACCTGGGCTACTCAAAAACCCCGTCATGAAAATCTCTCTACCTAGCCAGAAGGGCTGCCTTTTCTTGATTAATGCTTTGTTGTTGTATATCTGCAGATTGCTTAGCATCAATGCCATTCCACAAATTATTTCGATTAGTTCGCACAATATCGTCATTTTCAGTTAACTGCAGGCTCATGGTAACCAGCTTCCGATGAAGTACACAAAGCGCGACCCAAAAATCTCCTGCAACATGAAAACTTTCAAATTGAAAAGGTACTTAAGGAAATAATAAACTAAACGATTAAAAAAGGACCAGAGGTTTGGTGGACCGCAATAAGTTTGCTCTGTATTTCTTCGTCCATGTCACTGGTTGTACTCGAAACTGAATTTAAGCTCTCAGAAGATGAATATCTGTTATTACTCAGACGACTTGAATTTAGGTGTACCGGTTTAGCCCCCACAACATGATGCTGTATAGGAGGAGCACTTAAAGAAGACCTGAAAAACATCAAAAAAACATAAATAATTCACAAAATAAAAGACAGCTTTATCTTCAAAAATCTGTAGTAAGGGATAACCATCATCCTGAAAGAAAGAAACCGAGTGTTCGTACTTTAAATAGCGAAAAAAATAATGACCCTCCATTTGAGCGTGACTGATATCCACCACTTTTTTTGTAATCCTGTATTATATCGCACGACCCAACGGAGCTCCGATCATCCATTTCCGCACAGTCTTGCAAAGTTTGATCTTCTTCCAAGTAAAGTAAGTGGGCCTGTAACGGACAAATTCTAAGAATTTGTGTAAAAATAAACAAAAAAAGTTTTTTACTACAAAGTAAAGAGCAAAATGATGAGTAATTTAGATGCAAGAAAGTAAAGCATACCTTCTCAGAAAGTTGTTCTATAACTTGTTCGACACGATCGGAGTAAGTAGGTAAACTTTGAAAATATTGAAGAGCCTTTTCCGTTAAATTCAGACCAAATCTGCCCTTCACATCTTCAAGGTTCACAATTATCCGCGCCTGTAATAAGTACCAAAAAACTTACTTCTTCAAAACACATTAAAATTGAGTAATAACTGTACTAATAACTGTGCTTTCGACCCCAATTACGAAAGATTTCGTTCACATAATGGTAATATAACAGATCTAACATTAACATTGCTTTCTTGTTAATTCAAACTCAAAAATACTTCAGTGGTTGTCCAGCTAATAGAAAAAAAAAACACTTGCAACGTGAAACTAGTGCCAAATTTCTTTTATAAATATTGAGGAAAAGAAGTATGGTTTGAAAGATTCTAAACTTTTGAAAAAAATTGTACCTTTATACATGGTAATTGGGTAAAATCTGCACTTTCATCAATTACTTGCTGAAAGTTATCCGAAATGAAAGAGTCGACTTTTCCGACTAACATGACATCGTTATTGAAATTTGCCTGTTTCCTTATTCCTGAATTGTTAACTTGGGGAAATGATCACGAAATAAATTGAAACTTTTCAAAAACAAAAGTTTAATTAAGGAAAACTGTAGGGTAATATAAAAACCCGGAACAAATCACTAAAATGTTCCACAAGAATTCTGATTACAAACACACCTATACAATTTGAAACATTGAGATTCTGAGCAAGGAAATGAGCACATGCTTTGATGACTGGAGTCATTTGTAATAAAAAAGCAGTTTTGTACAGCTCTCCAACCTTCTTGCTGCTTATTTCTAAGCTAAAACAAAACGGAATAATTCGTTTCGCGAAACTTCTATCGGAAACCAAAATAGATCACTGAACTAGTTTTCAAAGTCGCATTTTACCCCCACAAAGTGAAAGGGTAAAATAATTGCTTGTCCAAATCCCTGAAATTCTTACCTTGAGGTATAAGCAAAATTTACAAGCGCCTCGAAACACGTATAATCAGCTTGCGTAAACTCAAAGTACGACAAAGGCTGTTTGGAAGGTACTATTAACATGGATGTAGACAAAACAGGAGACGTTGGGAAAGGAACGCTGTTTTTCTTATGCGGTAGTTGTTTAGTTCCAACCGCGTTTAGAGGTGGAGAATTACCTGAAGAAATTTTGACGTCAAAAGCATTATTTTATAAAGAGTCTTTGCCTATTTAAGATTTGGTGAAAGTTATTTAAACTAAAATCTACTGTTTGCAATTCCACTACAAGATAATGTAAGGGTTGCGTTACAGTTTCACTTTAAGGTAATGTAAGGACTATGTTAACCTAAGCACTAATAAAACTAAAAATAAGGAAACCGAAACACCGACTTACTGATCCGTCACAACCTTCGCGAATAAACAGATCGAGCAAAGCTGGAGATAGAGCAGCCAAAACAACCTTAAAGGAGTTACTTTAACACAAATAATTCAAGCGGCTACATAATTTGGAAAGTCAATTTGATAATTCAAAATGGCAAAAAATTGAGTCCTTGAATGGTATTCAAAATTCAAAATTTCAGAACTTAATTTGAGCATCAAATCCAATAAATACCAACAAACCCGACCCACAGAAGCATAAATTGCAGATAGCCTAGATGAAAAGTGATGAAAAAGAAGCAACAAATTTACCTTATGCGCCAAAATCTCCTTTTCGTCTACAAAAAAAACCACATCACAGAGCTCACGATTTCTTCTAAACGCATTTAACCGGTTGAGCATAATATTCTTAAAAGATAAATGTTGTTCAATTGTTTTCAATATATCACTTAAAAATGCAGTAATCTAGAACACCTTTCTTGAAGTGCATAGATGCAAAATAACTAAATCGGTAAGGAAATGCAAACCCCTGCTGCCGGGTCCTTTAGCACAAGCGTATACTCCTCGTTGTGATCTGTCTGTTCATTAACCCAATTATCGCCCTCAGTAACATATGCAGTGGTGTCATAAACCGACCCCTTAGGAACCTGAAAAAAAGCAATAATTTCACCTCCCTTGACATTTTTTATAATCTATAATAGGTTGTTCAAACAATCAAAATATAATCATTTTAAGGCAAAGTTATATAAACAAGAACTTCAAGACAGGTGCAAAATCAAAATATTATTCAACAAAACAAATCTAATAGATGTCCGTTTCACCTTCTCAAAATAAGAAGTTAACATCAGAGATCTTGAATAGATATTACACAATGGAACTCTTGCTTTTTTTTTAACAAGAGCTAAAAAATGATGTAAAACCACCTCCTAAAGACCAGCTTCAGATTCCCCTTTCTCACTCACCAAGGATAACTTTTGTAAGATCTTCGACGCCAACATCAGTAAATAAAACATTACACTGTACTCAAATTTATTTGAAATAAAGCAGTGCACACATTGCATCTACCACAAATATATTACAAACCCGATCCTGTAATAGTAACCCAGATAAGTGCATCATTACTAAAACAGCCTTTCACCAAAAAAGTATGAAAATTCCACTGTCAGAAACCCGAAAGAAACCGTAACGGCGAGGAAAACAGGCAAAATCCAAACGATAATATGGGCGGAAAAAAATGTTGGAAGAATGCGATTTTTCACAAAAAACTTCAAGTCTTTGCTTTGTTTAAGACGTTTAGTGAGTTTATCTGAGCACTCCGGCCATCCTAGAAAATTTACTCAGTCAACCAACCCAATCTGGACAAGATTGATATTTCCCACCTGTTATACACTTATAAACGCATGTAGCAGATGCAACCACAACCGTTTCTGGCGATTTCGCCCGAAATGACTTCTTATTCAAACCAAGTAGGGTATAAGGACAAAGTTCTTAAAAAGAACAAGTGTCTCAAGAAACCAAAAAATTTAAAGTAGTTTTTTCTTTATTGGCCAAAACGTTGTATCTGTTGTTGAGTTTGTCGATAAATGTGGCCCATAAAAAGTAGGGTGAGAAATATGACAGTATGACCTCAACAAAGAAATGCTAAATTGGTGACGCGTCTAGATGGACCTGCAGGAGCCCTGATGGCTATTAAATGCAAATATTCTATTTCCTAGCAGCAGTACGTGAAAATTACGTGAAAAGCAGAATAATATAAAAAACAAAAAAAATTTAGCATTTTACTATTAGAAGTTACCGAAAGAAGCACAAAAACTAATTTGAATTTACTGAAGATAAATCAACTGAGAGAGAACTTGTCTATAAAAAAGGAAGATAGGTTGACGATCAAAATAATCATAAGAGATCGGCACGCCTAGCTGCATTGGCTTCTACACTAAGCTCCTAAAAAATTTGAAAACAAACCAAGAAAATATTGTCGTCTCTGTTGTAGTCTTCCAAACCGTCACTCAACTGTGATTGAGAGCCAGAGGCGGAGACACTTGCCGATTCATGCATCACTGCTGATGCAGATGATTTTCGAGATCTGTCGTTAGCAACTGGTGATAGATTAGTCCCATTATCCGAGAGCATTACCGATCGACTTGATGAAAGCTGAAAGTAGCTGTCACTAAACGAGAATCCGCAAGAAACACCACTAGAGAGCACGGAGTTGACGCGTAAATATGTAATTGAACCAACATGAAATAAACGACGAAACATCATATGAACACAGCACATATTCAGCCAGTGCAAGCAGTACTTCAAGTGCTAAAAATCATTCCAGCGATAACAAAAATATGAACTTCAGTTGGAGTTTCAAGAAATCATTGATGTGAAGACCAGTTCGCAGAATCATGGTTCATCTAATCAGAAATTTCAAACTAGTGCGGTTGGCCAACCACATTTAAACCTTAACAATTTTTTGCTTTTTTGCCTTTCATCCTTTCTATCTTTTTCAACCAGAGCTTAACTAAACACAACGAATTATGATATAGCCGGTTGAAATGCAGCAACATTTTAGTAACAAGTGATCAAGACATTTCGGTGCAGCATAAATCTTAATTTTTGATAAAATACTGTGTAGTAGGGAAATGTAGTAGCTGCTATGGCGCTGTAATTGTCTGTAATTCAGGCGCCAAAGTTGCGATAAATTCAACAGCAAGTATATAAAATCGAGATTGGCAATGCGTATTTAAAATGTTTTTCATTTCCCACATTAGAGAATCTGAAATTAGCCCAATATAAAGCGCAGAAGGAAAGAACCGATGTACTCAGCTAGGTGAACAACAGTCACACATATAAAACAACGTCACAACAACAGACAATGACAATAATAATAGTAATATTGATAGTCCAATAATAATAGTGATAA
>UXUI01010285.1:0-13178 GCA_900576705.1 Enterobius vermicularis
CGGTGGCACACACAAGTTGAATTTTTGGGACGGGAATCGAGATGATTTTAGTACTTTTTTTGGCTCATTTTTTTCTTTTCCAGGTGCCGTCAAGGTGAGGATGGGTAAATGTTTCTCGCAGATTCGTAAGGACCCTCTCACGGCAGGAGGAACTGCTAATTTTGGTGTTCGAAAGCAAGATCAGTTTAGGCATTCAGTTACCCATACCCAAACTTATCCTCAGTCTCATGGAGCCTCACATAGTTCAAGCCATGTCCAGCCTCTTGCCACCCATGCTACGCAGAGTACGCAAGGTGGCTTTAACGCCTCTCAGGAAGAAATGACTTCAATGTCACAGGGACCAGGTTAAGTTTTGTACCGTTTATTAGGCCACATCTAAATTATTGTCTTTTACTTTATTTGAAATCCTGTTAAGAAGACGGGAGATTGACAGTCTAAGCGTTAACGCTTTCATCTGACTGTAATTCCAGTTTTAGAAATTCAAGGCAAGGAAGTGCTCGTCGCATTATACGGCTATGAATCACGTGCGGATGGTGATTTGAGTTTCAGAAAGGGAGATATCATGTACTTGCTAGATTCTAGGTGTGCCGGTTTTTCATTTTTAGAATTATATTTGGATTTTAAATGGAAAAGTTGTCAGTTCTCTAGCTTTAAGTCACGTTCTTCTTTACGTTGTGTCTTTTATTAATGTTAAACTTTTACTCTCTTAGTTTTTTTCCGAGTTTTAAAAAAAGCAAAATCTTCCTTACCCTCCTTTTGTTCCTTTATATCGTTGTGAAAATTATCTTTTTTGATCAACATCGGGCGTGATTTAGTAATTCTGATTGGTGGTATGTATGCCATGTAAAAGGAGGCACTGGTTATGTTCCAAGAAATTTTGTCGCGAAACAACAGACTGTGGAGAGTGAAGAGTATGAATTTACCTTCAGTATTACAAAGATTTGTATTACTTCATATTAAAAATTTATTTTTATTTCGTACTGGGTTTTTAAATGCACATTTCTTAAAAAGTTGTCGCACTTTTTCAGAGTATGGTGGATGATCTGAAATAATAACTTTTAGATGGTTTGCTGGACGTATTGCGAGAAATCGTGCTGAACGATTAGTACTTGCAAATAATTTACCTAAAGGTACATTTTTAATCCGTGAAAGAGAGGCTGAGACTCGTGAGTACGCTCTGACAATACGTGATTCTGATGATCAACATGGTGGTACCGTAAAGCATTACAAGATCAAAAGGTCAAATCTTTTTAATTATGTAGATTTTGTTTTTGTATTTGGTTTTTGACGCGAATAAAATGTTTTACAGGCTTGATGGAGATGGCGGCTACTTTATCACGACTAGGCGAACGTTCCCAACTCTTCGGGATTTAGTTAGCTATTATTCCGGTAGGCCTTTATTGGGCGTCTTTTAATTTAGTATTGGATAGCAAGTCGTGGGAAATAAAGATTTTTGCGTTTGTGTGGCATTCCTGTCTACTTTTAGAAGTCGCCGATGGACTTTGCTGTCAGCTTTCATTCCCTGCACCACGTATTGCTCCCACTAGACCTGACCTTTCTCATGACACTCAAATTGTAAAAATTCAGCTCTTCTTTTTATACTTTTGCTGTTAGTACTTTTCATACTAGTAGGTCTTGATCATTTTTAAAAAGAGTTAGATGTTTTTAGAATTGGGAGATACCTCGCAACCAGCTTCAGCTAAAAAGAAAACTTGGCGATGGCAACTTTGGGGAAGTTTGGTACGGTAAATGGAGGGGAATGGTGGAAGTTGCTATCAAAACGATGAAACCTGGAACTATGTCTCCTCAGGATTTCCTTGGGTTGTTTTATTTGGTTTTTTCTTCTACGTTTTTATTTTGGTTCCTTGAGGTTTATTTCAGTGGAGGAGACCAAAGTAATGAAGTTGGGTGTTTGTTCGACGTTTCTACTGTCTTTTGTTCAATTTTATAATAGGTATTTTACTAGGTAAAGGAGATTCTACTGTTATGGGTTTTGGGTTGAGCGGCATTTCTCTTCTGTTGTTGTATATAATCATCAGTAGTAAGTCTGGCTGGCCGTGTAAAGACAGTGTTTGATTACAATGCACGGTCTAGGTACCCTGAGCGCTTTGCCATTTCCAGAAGCTGTGGGACAGTTTTTTTTAATACCTTGCAAATGCGGAAATTTAGGCATATTTTTAAAAATAATCTATGGTAGAAAAGCTTTTGACACGTTGTTTGAACTTTGTCGGACACATTTTTTGGGCATGTTTATTGGAACGTTTGAAGTAGGGATGACACAGTAGCGCAGCGTCGCGTTTACCGATGCTCTGCTTGTATTTCTTGCCATTCTTGCTAGAAATAAGGTATGAAAACTCATCAGTAATGCGAGAATGGGTTATTTTCTTCTGGGCTTCTGTGTAGGAAATACGGCAGTTAAGGGGCAATTCGTGTAGTTGGCAAGCAGGCAGAAAACGTTAATGTTGACTCTCAGATGCATAGATTTTGGAGTTTGCTGAGTCGATTGGAAGGTTTAAACTAGCATAACGGTTTAAGCAAGCACTATATTCGCTTAATGCAACATTTCTTTTGTATTACGAACAAATAGGTAACAAATTCAGTTGTTATTCAGTCTATTCAGTTTCAGTCATTAATGGTGGGTCGCTAGACTGCATTTAGCAGTAACATTTTTGGTTCTTACCGGTAGAATTTCCGTCGGTCAAGCATCTTTTTGTTTTTCCAAGTCTGTTTTGTGCAGCAAAGTAGCATCTTCATTTTTCTCTTAGCGACTTGACTCGACCTTTTATCAGAACAATGATAGTGAGGATGAATGGAACCAGTGGAAGGTTGGAAGGGCAGTGAGATTTTTTTCCAGCAACCGAAGAAAGCCACGACCCGCGAAAAATATAAAAATTGGCAAAAACAAAAAAGCACTTAACTGTCTCATTTACAAAAGTGTAGTTTTTTAATTGTGCAGAAACTTATCTGAATGTTTCATGCAGGCAAAGTTCTGTTGCTTTTTAGATCTACCAATACTTAAAAGATGTACGTTTCAGACAAAAGCCTCTTGGTGTTTTTTTAAATAATGCATCAATTCTTATTCACAAAACCTGCTTAAAGGCTGTGTTACGGAGGTGGGGGGCCTCACGATTCATCTGCAATAATCGCATTCCTACCGTGTCTTGCCAGAAATACAATGATTGATATAAGATGAAAGATATCACTTTTTATGTACTTATGTGAACAGTAATTTGGAATACAACCTATATTCCCGAAATCCTTCTGCGTATTGGACAGTACCCAGCCGTGCAGAAGAATCTGTCTATGATGAAGTATTACAGATTGAATTGGGGCCAGTCTGATGAAAGTTACTGAACATTGTCTAGTACTGCGTCCTAGCAGTTCTTAAACGGTTTGTAAGAGATATTTGCAGGCTATTAGGATAGTGCATTAAAATAGCGACCGAGTACCGTTTCCGAATCTTCTGATTTATACAATGTTTCTTTGAACGTGTTTTTTGCGTGTTGACATCTTTATATTCATCTCTCATTTATAAAACATTACTGGTGAAGTATTATGACGTTTAATAATGTTATTGCTCTATGAAACTTTATTTCAGTGAAGCACAGATTATGAAACAGTGCGATCATCCAAATCTCGTCAAGCTTTACGCTGTTTGCACAAAAGAAGAACCTTTTTATATTATAACTGAGTATATGTGTAATGGCTCTTTACTGCATTATTTGCGTCACGAGGGGCACTCGTTGACGTTGCAAGCTTTGGTCGATATGTGTGCTCAGGTCTGTAAACATGGTAACTGTTCTATCCACTAGTTTAATTTCTCATTGAGGCCAAGATTTGTCTACTTTCAGATTGCTAACGGGATGATGTATTTGGAGGAACGTAAGTTAGTTCATCGTGATTTAGCTGCAAGAAATGTTCTTGTTGGTGAGAAAATATCGGGAGTTCCTGTCGTTAAGGTAAATAATTATTTGTCATTTTTGTCATATTCCTATGAATTTTTTTTGGTACGTGAATTGTTTGTTTATTTAGGTATTAAGTTACAGTAAAATTTGCATTGTAGGTTGCTGATTTTGGCTTAGCACGTGCCCTTATGGATGAAGATATTTACGAAGCACGTACTGGAGCTAGGTTTCCAATTAAATGGACCGCTCCTGAGGCTGCCACATGCGGTAATTTCACAGTAAAGTCCGATGTGTGGTCATATGGGATCCTCCTTTATGAGATTGTTACTAGAGGACAAGTGCCATACCCAGGTTCTAGATTTTTGTTTTAATAATTTTACTAAAATTTGGGAGTTCTGTTTTTCTAAGTACTTTTTCTTACTTTTTGTGGAAGGAGACTTTGATAAGTTTAGCTTTGTGATGTCTGTTGTAGATTCAGGTTTCCAGAAATGTATGAATGTACTTCCTAAACATCGGGATTTAATTTCTCAACTTAAGCCAGTAATTCTCTCTTAATTATTGCTTCTAGGAATGAATAACCGAGATGTGATACAGCAAGTTGAGAACGGATACAGGATGCCTCAAACGCGTGGTTGTCCAGATCCTATCTACGCAGTTATGCTAAAGTGCTGGAACAGGGTATTTTGACTTACTAAAGAATCTTTGGTTTACTTAAGATATTGTATGTTCTTAATCCACTGGCTGCCTCTTACAGCTTCCGGAAGATAGGCCTACCTTCGATCATCTATTCCACTTTTTCGATGACTACTTCGTGAGTTCACAGCCCAACTATGTGCCGCCAACATGATGTTTATGACGACTGCTTCTTCTGAATAGAAGAAGATTTCACAGCAAGCATACTATTCTTTAAGAGAAAGGAGTTTGGATTCCTTCGATATATAGGTGAAACTTTAACCATGCAATTTGGAACTGTTAACACGTTAAAGTACTTGTTATGCATTTGTTTTAAACCTCAAAAAGGATTTTTTGAGGATTTCGTTGCTTGGATGCCCATGTTTGCAAAAAACCAAAGATTTAGTGAGCTGTTTTAAGAGCGTCTAAAAGTGTTTAGGAGTTTAGTTCGGTTATGTAAATTATTGTTAGAATGAAAGAAAGATAATTTAGGGATCAACTTAAATGCTACTTCGATCTTGAACTGCATGCATTCCTGCCATCTTGTGTCTGTGTTCTTTCATGCTGTTGCCTTGTGTCATTGATAGCAATTTCAGTGTTGGATATAATTTTTTGGAATTTTTTTTATTTTTCCTTCTTTGTTAATCACACCTTTGCTGTCGATCTTTACAGGAATGATTTGTTTGCGTGTTAAATTGCTGATCATGCTTTTAAAAGTAGCTGGTGCGCTTTTACTCCACTTATCGCAGTTTCAAGGATTACTGCTTTTGCTCATGTTTGTAATATAACTGGATTCACTTCTTTTATGCAACAAAGGCTTTTCACAATTTCTTGCGATTATTTTGCTTTTTGAAGTTTATGCATATGTTGGATTGTCTATTGGTCTCCGCAAGCAACCTTGCAATTAACTCAAGTTGATGAGAAGTTCTTCATTCGGGTGTGCATTAAATCTTGCTTGCATCTCATGACTCAGTCTTCTTGTCGCAGTTCAGCTGAATGTTAAGCCTGAAATGTTTGACAAGCATTCACATAAAATTTATGACGACCTTTATTGAATTTCCTATAATTTAAAGTTAGGGAACTAACATACAAACTTCAGCCACGATTATGTTGGTGGGACCTGAGCGGCAAAAAGTGGAGTGCACTTGGCACGTATCAGGGCCTCCACAGTTGTTCCCTGCGCCTCACCACTATCTACTTCCTTGAAGGGTTCTGAGCAGCTATGTGTCTGAAGTGGGCCGTTAGGTCTCCTCTGAAACGGCAGCGCTAAGCTACGTTCGCCTCAGCAATTTGAGTCGAAGTTAAAAGAAGACAAACATCTATCAAAACGAACTTCGAAAACCACCCAGAAGCAAAAACAACAGTAAGAAGCACCCCTTCAGAAATGTCCCCACATTTGCAAGTGCAACCACCGGAATGATTTTCTTTATTTTTTTCTGTGAACTGCTCTACCAGCAACACTGTAAAAACCCCCAAACACAATTTAAAAAGAGGAAGAGAATCGAGGAATGCAGAATAAACCAGACACAATGTATAACATATCGCGGGCAAACAACCAAAAGTTGGAAAAATATGGACCCAATTAGACTCCTTTTTGCGACTTGATAGTTCGATCACTTTAAAAACAACCCCAGGTTGCTTTCTGTGCGGCCCCTTCCCACTACAATGAAATCCAACTCCCGACAAGGCAGTACCAGTCAGCCCGATAACTGGACTGTACTATAAAAACAATGGTAACAAATTTGAAAGTTCAAAGAACAATTCTGCGGACGTCGGGCATGAATAAGACACAGCTCAACTCACAAAATAAAGCCAAAACGAAAAAATCACAAAAAATAAAAAACATAGGAGGGAAACATTTGAAAACTGTATATCACACGATACGAATAAAGGAACAACTTAACTACATGTTTCATAGAAAAATGCTCAAAAATTCCAACATTTGTGCACATTCTGAACCTTATAAACTATCTTCAAAACAACGGCAAACCATTTTTACACGAATAAACATAACAGGCAAAAAAAAACGAATACCCATAAATATAGAAAAGATCAGTGTTTATTTCCTTGCTTGTTTAGCATATTCAAGGAACAAATTTTTTTGCACCTGCTGGTACTGTCGCATCATTTGTGGATTAGCAATCACAGCGGCCACAGCTGGATTTATTGCTGCTAAAGCCGCTAACGGGTTTGCAGCAGCTGCATTAGCACTGCCTTGTTGTACATTCTGCGCAGCATTTAAAAGCGCTGCCATAGCAGTCAAATTCGGTAGTCCGCGCTGCTGTTGCATGAGAGCCGCAGGCCACTGAAATTAGAGTACAGTAAAGACTTGAGACTCACGTTATTCCAAGACAAACTTATTTTACTAAGTAAAAAGATTCCACCTCTCCATAGGTACGACACGACACGAGCAGGTAGGAAACCTCACCTGTAACATATTTGGTGCAGAAAACAGCGGATTTGCCATCATCGTTGCAAGCATCGGATTCATCTGCCGGAGCGCAGAAGCACTAGCCATTTGCTGTTGCAGAAGGTTAGCCCCACCAGCACTACTAGCTGCTGCAGCTGCTATCGCAGCAGCTGCTGCCGCACTCTGGATTGATGCTGCGGTACTGGCTGATGAACTAGGTGTATTCGACGGTGTTACAGCAGGGCGTTTATGCGGGCTAGATTTGTGAGAACTTGGAGTATTGTGATGATGTGCTATTGCCTAAAAGATTACAGCTTACAATAGTAAGCGTAGAAATATGCAACTAAAGCACATGCAGCCCTAACAGCAAAAATTGAGTTACTTTTGTTTTTATGAACAAAAGAACTAACACTCGTGCTTGCCGAAGTCTTCAATGATCCCCCATGTGAAGCTGAGCCTGCCGTCGATTTAGCGTGTGGAGGTGGTGTAGCTGCAGGTGTATGAACACGAGGAGTAGAAGTCGAAGGCAAAGGACTATCATACTTACCCTCTGCTATTTGCTTCTCCAGTTCCTAGATTAAAAGATATTCGAAAAACCTCCAAATAATAAAAGAAAAAACAGTTCAAAAAGTTCTACTAGAAAACGCGTTTCTGCGAAAAATGCAAAACAGATAAAGTATCCCTCAAATTCACCTGTTCTTTTTCCATAACTCTCTCAAGCTCCTTTCTTAGTAAAGCAGTATGCTCTTGCCGCATTTTTCGCTTCTGTGAGGCCTTAACACACGTTTCACAATAAAGATGTAGATCTTCTTCACTAGTGCCTATTGCACGCCACACGGGAGTAAAATCGGTCCCGCATTCCTCGCAAACATATGGTTCTTCCGAAACTTGCCTTAATTAAAAAAGCGTATAACAGTTTCAAAGTTTTAGTCACTGAGAGTAACGTTATCTTGATACACGCTTGTAAAAATAAAAATTTATATTTAACAAACGTTTGTGCAAAAGAAACCTTTCGCTTCTTAAAACTCTGAATTACCCGGAAATCTTGACTAGTCAAAACCTTATTACAGCTTCGCCGCACATGCTTGAAAATATATATAAGACCCAAGAATTTTACCGTGTCGCGTTTTTGTCCTTCAGAAGCCTTTGTACTGCAATGTCTAACCCGAGTAATGCACAAAAATCTGGCTGATTAGCATTCGGAATAAAATGCATGTCAGGAGGAGGAGGCCTGGGTGGAGGAATCTAAAAACAGTTCTTCTATAAGCATTTTTCACTAAACCTTAAAAGTAAAAATGATATACGAACTCTAAGCAGATGTTGTTCAAGTTCACGTCGCAGTTTTAACTTCGCAGCAGCAGCTTTCTGGGCCGGTGATTCTCTAATTACATTAGCCGACGAAGTGTTCCGAGTATGGTGCTGTTGCGCCAATGCAGCTAACTGTTGTTGCTGCTGACTACTTAGCCGGCCTGAAATTACTATTCGCTGTCACTTGAAGTCACTGAACCTATTAATATATAAAAAATAAAAAAATAAACAAGGAGCAGGATAAAATGACTAATTAACAGCAAAAAAATCAAAAAATGCGTGACTCAAAAAAATACAATTCAAATAAACGCTCACCGTTCGCTTGACACTGTTGATGGGCTTGCAAAAGTATTTGTGCAGTTGCAGTATTCAAAATGCCATTCTTCGCTGCTTGTTGGATTAACTGTTGCTGTTGTGGAGGCAAATTCATAAAAGCTGCAGCAAGTGAAGCTGTCCGAGCATTATTTTGCGCGTTCAGCGAACCTAAATCTTTTATTGACAATCGGTAACTAAAGAAACCCTAAAATGTAACAGATCATATCATTCATTCCCATTAAATCCAACTTTCTCAATTTCCTTCATCTAATAAGCTATCATATGTAAATAATCTTCATGCTCTCTCATCAGAGAAGAAATGACCCTGGTGAAATTGAATACAAAAATGTATCACTAAAACATTAAACGGCACCAAAAGCCATAAGGAAAGAAAAAAAAATACTTCTACTGTGGGCACTATGATTTGAACCACCACGCCCTTGCGGCGTTGCGACCGGTGGTTTATAAGCAGTCCCGCTGCCATTTTGAGCAATATTAGCAGTGAGTTTACGCATGTTAGCCTCCTGCATCTGAAGCAAAACAGAAAAAAGTAAACTGAAAACAACGCAAACATCTGACATGAAAAGCAACAAAAAAATCTTCTAAAAATGGTAAATAAATAGGCGCCTCCAGAAGTACAAAACAGATATTTTTCTCAAAAGCCAAACTGGTGGTACCTATATACTTATCTTTAAAGTGAATTAAGGGTACAAACCACAAGAATCTTCAACCTGCGTTTAGAAAGAAATACTAGACGGACGAAGCTAGTTGTAAACTCTCAAGCCTTACATAAATTCCGCCTGTCCTCATACAACATTCCTATTCAAAACAAAAGCTATGCTCGAGACAACCCCCAACTTAGCTTCTACAAAACGTCCCATCTAGAAAGCAATTAAAGATCCTCAAACACCAACCTCCATTATTCACACCTAAAACATATGTGTGAAGCACAACCCAACAGACCTCATAAAACATGCCCCTTAAAATTTAAAAGAGCAAACAGTGAGCATACAGCACATCGATCATTTTAATAATGTCATACTTGCGATACAGTTATCTGTTGGCTTTTCTTCAACGTCTTCAGCATGGTTAACTTAGCCTCCTCCAACCTTAACTCCTCCTCTATAGTCTTCACCATTAATGCCCTCTCACGTAACTGCTCCTCTGTTTGCGTCACCATATTCTAAACCAAAAGTAATGTCAACAAAAAAGAAACTCGGGAAATAAGGATAAAATGAGCGAATAGATAAAGTTAAAAATTAAAAAAAAAAGAGAAGATAAAGAAAAAGCAGGACCGTTATACAAAAACTACTGAAAGAAATAACTTAGAGAGTCTTCCAAAGAAGCTACGTAATTTGTACATAACGATGAGTCTGCAGTGCAATACTCACCTTCTCATAAACCTTTTTAACCTGCTCCACTTCTTCTTCATTTAAACTTGATATTTCAGACTCATCGCTCATTAAAAGAACTTCATCATTCACAAATTTGACTCCAAATTTGCAGTCAAATTGGTCTAAGTAAAACCGAGAAGCAATTCTTCTTTTTTTAATTGGTCTCTCAGGTTCATCGTTTTCACCGTCACCAGAATAATAACCATCGTTCTACAAAAAAATTAGAAAGAAGATCGATGTAAAAGAAGCTTAAATCATATCAATTGCCCTCGACAGAGCAGCTTTCATTTTTCTTCTCCTCAATTCTAATTTATTTGGTTCTAATCCCTCATCTAATACAACAACAATTACTGACTAATCAAAGAAATGAAAATGGAATAACAAAATATCTGCTAGACAACTACCTAGAAGAGATCAAATTGGAGAACATGAACACTAAATGAATGGCGATGAAGTTATTAATGCTACTTACGCTGTTCGATGCATAACCTTCGATAAGTGGAGAGACAGACTCTTTCAGTTTGATTTTTTCGGCAGCTTTCAAAGCACATATACGTGTGCTTCTTCTTAATGAAGATGGTGAAAGTTCTCCGTTTGTAATTGATGGTTCATCTGGAGTTTTTACGCGAGTGCTCCCAGATTTCTCATCCGAGAAACATGGTTGAGAATTGTGGCAAACTCCATTCTGCAATCCATTTTTTATAAACACCACTCTACTAACACTAAAAAAAAATAAAATAACTTGAAGCTCAAATTGTTTGCCTGACTAATACCCTCTAACACAAAGAGCTTCAGAGGGAAATGAAATGAGACATCCCTTCTAAAGTTAAAACTTCACATATAGTACAGCAAATGTCTAAAAGAAAAAGTCACCTCCTCAATACCATTTATAACATCAACAGAATTCATATGTATGGCACTTTCACCGCTGCTTTTCGAAGACTTCTCAGAACTACGTTGTTCAGCATTCGTTGCCATTATTTATAATGATCAGTAACCTACATAAAAGACCCTCACAGTTTGCCAACTTGCCACATCTTAAAATAAAATTGTAAAAATTAAGGAGAAAGAGAAAGGAATATCACAAATTAAACGCTTTGAAAGATAAACCAAAAGACGCGCTTAATAAAAACACAAAAATTTCTTCCCCTTTTCTCATCCGACTATACAATATAACGTAGACCAAGAACAGTTTGTAAAACTCAAATTTAGCAACGCCAAAAAAAAAAAAATTAACGAAAATAGTTAAGAAATAACAGAGAAATGATTCCCCAAAAAGCAGATAAAATCTTTAAAGCCGGAATCAACACATTATAAACTCAAGAATCTTCATGAAAAAATATCAAAATTTGCGGTTTCAAAAAAAAATCAATTATATCAACATTAAACAAATCTGAAATTAAAAAATGCCGAAAAAGACACAGTAATTCCGAAGTCAAATACACGATTTTTGACAGAACACTTCGAAGACGCCGAACCATTACGTGCTCAAAAGAAGCTGAATAAACAACTTTACTGAAACGAGCAACGCAATTGCCACAAAAACTTTGAAAGCAAATTCAAATGAACACTACGTAATTTGACCACTTCATGAACAAAAATTTCAGTGAATATAAGCAGATAAATTTTAAAATAAATCTGAGCGGAACCAGTCGACAGCAAATCCCAAATAAACATCAAGAAGTTATGGAAGTATCAAACAGTTACAAGAAAGTTCCCAATAACCCCTCCGAAACTTTTTGTTGCTTGAAAAGAAGTTTTTTCAACGATGACAGACTAGAAAGGGTTTGAAAAAACTATCGTTTACTCGCAAATTAAAAAAAAGGTAGGTCTAAAGACTTGCAGCAACAATAAAAACAACCTAAGAAGTAAAAACTAAAAGTAAAATGGCATTAAAACGAGAGGGAGTGGGGTGCCGGCAAGGAGAGAGAGGGGGAGGGGGGTCGCAGTAGTTAGGGGGTTGGCAGGCTTATAGAGCACAACAATATGCGTAAACAGTTTTTTTCTTTCTTGATAAGTAAACTCGTTCTTCTGTCATGCGAATTACGCTCGCCACTCGGAATCGCTGTAGCGGTCTTTAAGCACAACACTTATATCCATTCAATTTATCGATTCTATTGACCCTAATGGTTCGCTAACCCCTTACCTTTAATAACTTTTCTTTCTTAACCAAAATGCCACCATAACAAACCAAGCGCAAATCTGTTCTTCCTTGCACAAAAAATGGCCGTCACCATCACCATCATCATCGAATGACACTAGAAAAAAGGACGGAAAAAGGGAAAGAAGAGCAACAACAATGGATTAACGAAGTAACAGTACTCCCAGTTATCTTTAGCACCAATACAGCAACAACAGCCGAAGCAGCAGTGATAGCTGCTCTCAGTAATCACAATCATTACGTTAAGCAGAAAAAAAATAAACGCACAAACTGGAAAATTACCGATAAATTCCTTAAAGCAGAAATCTTTCTCGACCCACCTACTACGGTAACCTCCGCCCACTCTAAAACTTAAAAAGACAACATCAGTGGTGAGATATGCATTTAAAAGTTGGGGAAGATAATCAGTGACAAAAAACTAAACACTAGTAAAGATCAAGAAAAAAAATGAAATGTGTATATTTGAGATAAAAATGACAACTGACTAAAGTTCTGCACGCTGTTGAAAAATACACTATCAGTTATGCATTATTGATTTTTTTCTTTTGGACGCGTGCAAACAACTTGATTTCCTTTGAGGGAATATATCAGAATGTAATTAAAAAACCAAAAATGATATAAGAATAAAAAACGAGGAAAAAACACAAGAAACGCGGACATCTCAAAAGATTTCAGAAATCCAAACCTAAACATAAAAAAAACCCACATACCACAAACAGTCACCTATGCACAGAGTCACAATAAAATTAACCCCTGAAACTCTGCAGATAACAGTCAATGACAACTAACTCGTTAGTCGCCGTCTGGGTGTTTCTCCTTTTCCTGTTTTCTTTTTCTTCTGTTCATTTTTATTTTTATTTATTTAATTATTTATTTTCCATTTTTTTTTTGCTTCAACCCATCGCTTTGAAAGCTTTTTCTTCCTTGGTTGGTTCACCATCTCCCTTCTGTTCCTGTTAATCCTTCTTCCTTCACCAAACTAATTCATATCAGGTGCAAAAAAAAAAACCAGT
>UXUI01010322.1:260-13378 GCA_900576705.1 Enterobius vermicularis
ATTTTAGGAGGCATCTTTTAAGAATAGGAGGTTTTGTAAAGTAAAGGAGATTGGCGAAACGCTCTTTAGCAGGAGAAAATACAATAGGGGTAAGATGGTGGAGAAACAGTGGTGTTTTGGAGGAATTGAGCTAGAGACTAGCAAGTGTTTTGTGGTTCCAGTCCAACAACAAAATGCTGCTACCCTTCTCTCACAGTATGTTGTTCCAGGAACGACTATAGTGTTTGAGCAGTGGGCGGCATACAGCATCATCAAAGAAATGCCGGAGGGGTATCAGCATGAGACTGTTGACCACAAACCCCGCTTTATTGATCCTGATACCGGAGCTTACAAGAATACCATTGAGTCTGTATGGCAGAAGTTCAAATAGAGGCAGAAAGCAAGGTATGGAACGGAAAAAGCGCTTTTACAGTCTTACATGAGCGAATTTTTATGGAGAACAATATATAAGAACAGCGCTTTGTAAGGCCGCAAATTTAGGAGCACCATTTACCTCCTCGTTGCGCTGTGTGAAAGTGAGAGCTTTTTTTCTGCTTCTGATCGCTCAGCAACCGATCATCTAATTTTCGAAAAGTCCTTCATTTGAGGGGTGCTATTCGAGTCGCACCTCGACAGCCTGTTTACCCTCAGGTTGCTGTAAGAAGTAAAACCCGTCTACAGTTTCTCATTGCTACCTTCACCACCCAGTTTACATCAAACTTGGGTAATTAAAGACTTTCCACAGCTGTCCTGAAGGTATCGTCTTGACCGCCTTATACTGCTCTTTCATACTTCTTACCAACCGTTCTGCCCTCACGTTTGAACGAAATGTCAAACTCGTCTATAATGTCTCACTGTTGTTTATAAATTGAAAACACTACTTTTTCTCAGGAGAACGGGACTTTGCAGTTCCGAAGTTGAGGTTGATATGATCAACATCTTCTTGGCTGATCCAAGCTGTGGCGATAGCGACGCTGCTCTATTCGCAAGTTGCGATGGAGAGGAGCCTTAAAAGAGGCCTCTCTCCAAACAATGTATATGGGGCCGTTAAAGTGCAAGAGCTCCCATTTTCTAAGTCAGCTCATAAGTAGCGAATATTGTCAAAATGCAAGAAAACCGAAACGCATGCAAACTTAAAGATAACCATAATCGTTTTTACCACTGCTAAACGTGATGTTTTTGAGTGCTTTTGCAACAGGATCTGCCATATTTTCCGAAAGTCTCATAAAGAACTTCTTATACTGAAAAGACTTGACTATTTTTTGTGTTATTAAAAAAAATTAGAGTTCTTATTGCTTTACAATTATTATTGCTTCATTGTTTATACATTTTTCTATTCTTACTTTTTGGAAATACAATGTATTTAATAAACTTAATATAATCTTTGTTTGTTACCTGACTTATAAAAAAGACATATGGGTTTGAATGAAGATATTCAAGAGCACGGTAAGCTTTTGGTATATTGGGTTCTAAAAAATTTTGTTCATTGTCATCAAAGAAATGAAGAAACATGACTTTGCTCTGGTTATTTATAGTCCTCCAAGTAACAATTATATCATTGTCCTGAAAATGATTTATTTCAAACGAAATAGGAATTTTGTAAAATTGTGAGAAATGTAGTAAATCAGGCTCTCGAAAGCGAAAAGATGCAGAAAAGTCTGACCTTTGCAATTTGATAATAGGAACAATTTGTTACAGGTTTGAACAACCGATTCCAACCATTTTCAGTGTATCTCCACTTAGTTCCGTCTTTATCTAATATTGCAGTTCTATTTGTGTTTCGAGCAAAGAGAAAGCAATATGAAAGCCGAAGCAGTTCGCAGCCCAAGCCACAGTCTTCAAGGTCGTTAAAATCGCAAATTAATTTCCTACAAAAATCCAGTTTTTCGTTCTTTTCAGCTTTTTTCTCTGGAGGTAAGTGGCTTTTGCCGTTCGCTGTCCAGAACATTACGATTCAGTTTTCAAATTCACTTGTCTTCGTTTTTCTTCAATTTTTTCTCTCATCGTGTAGCTTTCAAATGTGTGATAAACATCGTTAAAATTTCATTGTGGAAATTTATTTTCTTCGTTTTATTGGTGTAAGACTCTGTCAGTGCAAATTTCATTTCATAAAATTTTCAATTTTGTAAAGAAAATGAAGTCGCGGTCTCAGTTTTCTATCCTAATATGTAGATTTAATGCTCGATACTGAACAAACACATGAAAAATGGCTACAAGTAGCATAAAAAGAGAAGAGTTTCTTTCAACAAAAGAACATTTACAATCTTATAATTTGAAATATTCTATACATTTAAGAGGTTTTTGGAAAAAGAAAGTAAAAACTAATATTTGATGTTTGCGATGTGCAAAATAAGGAACCCAAAAGTACACTTTGTTGAAAAATGGAAAAAGCTATGAGAAGGCAGCAAAAGCTTTTTTTATAAAAACTTCCCTTGGGTAGTCGGCAAAAGAGCGGAAAGTGAGGGGGGAGCAAGCTTCGTAAGCGCTTTTTGTCAGCCCTTCTCTTTTTGCCTATAAAATCGTTTATATAGAACGTAAGTGAGGGAAGGATTACTGTTTTGCGTGGAATAGTGGGTACTGGGTTGCGCTGGGACGCTGTCGTGTTTGGTTTGGACTTTGTTGGGTGCATTCATGTCTTTTCGTTAAATTGTCGGACTATGAGAATATTAGTCGAATTACTCACTTTGTTGATGTCCGTTCAGATATTCAACTCTGAGAATATCGTTTCAATTACCGAAGTTTCAGAACAGTACCACTTCTGTTCCCCAAACCTTTGCTTTCCGCCAGTTCTCGATGGGCTGTATTGCCACCATAACAGAGGAAAAGTAATAAAAGATGACGACAGCACTTTAAAAATTTTTTTGCAGCATGCTGGTGAGCAAAAAAAAGAAAAGACTTATCTTGATTTAAATTTTCCTCCCAAGTACAATCTGTACTTTATCAGCCAACTATTAATTATATTTTTTTCAATTTTTCTTCGCTTTTATTTTAAACACAACTTATCAGAAAAAATATAGAATAAAATTCCATTTTTTTTGATTTTCTCTTCCATTTCAAACACAACTTATAGCAAAAATATAGAATAAAATTCCACTTTTTTTTTGTTTTTCTCTTCTATTTTTAACACAACTTATTAGCAAAAATATAGAATAAAATCTCTTTTTTTGTTATCTTTTATTTTCTTGTTACACCAATTTTTGGAAGCCCTTAACTGAAAAGGCGCTAATGCCTGCCTCAAACTGCTCCTCTGTTCCAGCAGTTTTTGGTTCACAAAAACATTGGGTAACTGAACCAACTGGTTCTATTTAACCCAGTCCTTTTTCTACGCAACGGGAAAAGCTTGACTGTTTGCGTTCTATAATAACGCATTAACGCAACAAACCCTGGCCGGGGTTTAACAATCTGCAAAAGCTGGTATGCATTTGCTGAGAAATTGATTAATCCACTGCAACGTGTCGTCTAGTTCTCCACGTTGCCCACATTTACCTCACAAACCCGATCATACTACACCGCTTAACTGTATAAAAGCTCTCTTTACAACCTACATCTTTCAGACCTGTTGCTAGTCAGCACGCCGATTGGTGGAGTGCTGCTTGGTCTCAGGCTCATGCGGGATGCACCATCCTGCATAACCTGGTGGTACCGTACCCACCCCAGTGGGAGAAGCCTCATCGTAGGCTTCTTCTACTGGGGTGGAGAAAAGAAATTGGGTTACCAAACTAAAACAGCTTTGGGCTTTTTTGGTCAAAGGTGCTTATTGTAAAAAAACCGTGTAATTGCCAGATTTCTCTGAGAATCAGCAATTGATCTGAGGTATTCTGACTTACTGTTACCGGTCGCTTTTGAGTTGTGCATTGTTCTTTCAGGTTAGCTTGCGTCTTCTGTACAAACCTGCGTCAGTTCCAAAAGTCTTTTTATCTGTTAGTAGAGTTTATTTAGAGACCGGTTAATACTAGTCTATACTTGCCAGAAAAACCTAAGAACAAGCTAATTAGTCATTATTAAATTAGTTTTTTTCTGCGCTTTTTTGTGTTTTTGCGTTTCCAGAAAGTTTTTGGCCTATCCAGACGTTTTTACCGGAACTTTTGCATTTATCAAATAGTTTGACGACAAGCTAATTAACTGTCTTACTTTAATTAAAAGACTATGATTAATGTCTTTAACAATAGTTCTTCGACTGGCTTCTGTTTTTCTAAGAGCGTGTGGAAAAAAGTTTGTGATACTGTGGTGCGTAATGAGGAAATAGTGCAAGAAACTCTTGCAAGAAGAAACTGACCAAAATAAAAAACATTCAAGTTGAAGATCTAAATCTTCACTCTAAGCTGATTAAAAACAGTGAAGTAGTTTATTTTCAAACGAATCCAATAAACATAAGCCAGTTTTTAAGTGAATGTTCCAGGTGGGCAAAAAAATTTCTGAAAGCAAAAAATAAAATCGAGCGCTATATCTCGGAAAATTGTTCTACAATTCGCAATCACAGTAACAAAAACCTTCATTTTTAAAGTTTTTTATAAATATAAGCTGGTTCAGCAGCAGTTGTCCTGATCAGCAAAAAGTTTTCTGAAAATGCGGAAAGTCTAGAGCAGCGGAAAATAAAGACACGTGTCTCAAAAAATTTGCTTATTATCTCTAATTAATATAGCAAACCAAAGTAGCGTCTTTTCAGAAATTTATGACGAGTACAAAGCTGGTTTTAGAAGAAACTATACTAATAGATGAAAAACTTTTAAAACTGTAGCAGGTTTGTACAGCGAAAAAAAAAAATTAAAAGAACAACGCATAACTCAAGAAGCGACTGATGACCTTTATCAGACCAGCTCAGTTTGATTTCTCGTTTTAATTTTTTTTAACGACTACACGGTCTTTAACGACAACTGATTCGGAATCATGTCTTTATAAAGCTTTACTTTTGCAGACTTAGAAATGTTCCAGCAAACTAGCATTTCATCTCGACAGGATTCTCAGCGGCAGAGTACAGATAAAAAGGTCTTTATGTTCAAGGTGTCAACATCCTGCAAGGAAAACTTTTAGGTATCAATTTTACTTCCTTAAATATTTAAAAAAGTGCTTTAAAACGTAGTTGAGACTGCTAGAATAGCAAATTTTTAGACTGAAAGTTTGTATCAGTTTTGCAGCAACAAAACTAGGTCAGAAGGCATTGTATTTAACACTGAGTTATGCAATCATTTTTTGATGTAGGAAACATAAGAGAAAATTGATTTTTGGATAAAGCAGGTTTTTTTTTGATTTCTATAACGCTGCAAAAAGTATATAGTTTTTCTTCTTGATTACCTCGCTGAACTGCAGTTTCTCGGATATTGTAAGCGTATAATATCTTTTTCAATTGATTGTGCAATTGTCTTCCTTTGCCTAATTTGGATATTTGTAATTTTTTCTTCCAAATTTGCTGTTGCAGCTAACAGTGACTGAGCCTATAACAAAATTTTATGATTTTGTTTCAGCATTAAAAGTTAGAGAAACTATCTGTTTTCAAGTCAACAGTTTTATAGCCTATTCAGCTTTCCTTTTTGAGAAGATTCTCGCTTTTGTTATCCTATTTCAGTCTTTACAACCTTATTTTAAAAAACAGAGTTTTAGAAATATTGAATAACTTCTTGCCGCTTCAAAGTTGTTGGCCGCAATTGTGGTATTTTGTTTTTCGGATTGATTTCTCATTAGGAAGTAAAAATGCCTTACTAAATAGTACAACCGTCGTTGGCTTCTCTGAAACAAAGCATTCAGTGACATGCAGACGCTTTGGAAAATAAGATCAACATCAGAAAAATTTGTAGATTTTGAAAAACTTAAATTCTACTTAAATTGCTTTATTCCTCATAAATAGCCATTTCTACTTTTGTTTTTCAAGAATTATTTGAAAATTGAAGAGTTTTTATTGAAATATGACCTAAAACCTTGTAAACTTTTTGGGAAGTTTGATGTTTACAATCGATTTTCCCGTCAAGTACTCGTCAATAACTTCTCTTTGTTTCTTTTTACCTTCCTGTCGCGTATTTAGAAATGAGATTTTTGCTACCAAAAGTCAAAAATATTTTTGCATGTTTCGAGAAAATAAACTAATTTATTAAAAGTAAATGTTTTTCAAAGCTTCTAATGCATGTTTTTGGTTTCCTGAAATGTAACTTGCTTTACAAGACAAAATTTAGTGGGCGCTTTGCAGTAAGTTTCCTCATATGAAAAAATTAAGTTTTAGGGAAAAAACCCAAAAAGAGAAAACTTGCAAACTCGAATTACTAATACGGTAAAATAGCTGGAAAATAGTTTTTTCCATGACTCCCTTAAAATTGCTGCAGACGTGTATTTTCAATACAGTGAACCAGTCAAAAAATTTGAAAGATTTGATAGCGCTGCGACCTAATCTTGCTCTTATTTTTGGAAATGGCTTCAAAATGTTTCATCTAAACGCCATTTTTTAATTGCCAAATGACAATAAGAAAGCGAAAAAATGAAGATATGGCTAAGAAGTTTGGAATACTTAAATACTCACTACTAAATTGACAACGCACAGCAGTAATTTTCTACAAATGTTTCAGGTGAGAAAGTAGAGGAACAGAAGATAATAGACTATGACAAGATGGCAAAAGCAGTAAAAAAATAAGAGCACTGAAAAATTTGAAAGCTTACTCGAAGAATTAGTTTATCACATACAATCAATTAATTCTCACTCGCCTTAAATAGCACATGTTAACGTTGATAAAAATTACGGCATATATCAAGCTAAACGAGGCAGAATACCTAAACGTCGTTAGAAAATTAAGCCGTGGAGTATTCTTAAAATTAACAATAAAATCGAGAAATTTGATTGCAGTAATACAGCAAAGGTTTACTTTTGGTCTTCTTTCCGTTTCGATATAATTGTTTTAAAAAAAAAGAAATGTTTAAATGTTTCCAGTTTCAAAAACTGCTAACTTATTCCATTCTTCTATATTCAGTCATTTTAAAGATAAAAATGTTGTTTTCTAAACAAATAAAAAAATTTACTTTTTTTTTTTGAGCGACAAAACGTTTTGATTTCTACACAAATTTTTTTTTTTTACTTGACTGCTTATTTCTTTTGGAAACTCAAGTCAGTCTTTTTAAAGTAAAGGGTAAAATACTGAAAGCGAAGATAAGTAGAATTTGAGTGAAATGTTGAGGCAATACGGTCAAGTTTGTAGCCAGAAAGCAAGTGTACAATCCAAGAAGAGCAAAACGAAAATTTAAAACGCAAACTGAGAAAAAATTACGGTTTTAAGTGAAGCAGCCAATATAATGAAATTTCTGCCTGTGAAAAATTATTTCACTATATTTCTCGGCAAGAGAAGTTTTGAATTCTAGCTGAAAAACAGACCATTAGTTCGTCCAAGTTACTCGATGATAATGTTTCTTCTAAACTTTCCATAAAATCATCTTTGTTGCTAATACTGTTATTAAACTGTCCGCAGTCCTGATAGAATTTATGCCATGAAATAAAACAATTATTAGTTTTCTACAACATTTTTTGATTTTCTAGAAAACTTTGTGCTATTAAGCACTAACCTTTGCCAGCGAAAAACAATCTGATAACTTCTCTGATTAGGGAAAGAGTTCCAAGCATAAGAAGGCAATTGCAGAGGAAAAAACAGGTCCACTTTTGACGACTGGAGAAAAGAAACATTTCCATAACTAAACATAGCATAATAGAAATGCTCAATTATTAAAAAAAAATTTAACAGCATCAATAACTTTCAGTTTATTCTTTGGTTTTTGGCTTATAGTCCTTTTGATAAAGTTTTTTGAGAAACGCCGTAGTTTAAGATTAGATTTCTGCTTTCAGTGTTGAATATAAAAACTATTAAAGCTTCAACAAAGCTTACATTCAGAGTAACTGCGCAAGTTTGCTTCAAAATAAGATTCTAGTGTAAACGAAACTAAATATTTTTAGGTCGCCTTAGAAGTGTTTTTCATATTGATGCTTAAAAGTTATCTGTCAAAGAAGAAGAATGGTAGTTTATAAAATTATGAAAAACACAAATAAATGCCAAAAAACACGTCGCGGAGTACGTTTTAAAAGAAGTACAAAGCAAGAAACGTTTTTCCAGTCAAGCGAATGTGCAACCAGCAGAAAACTGCTTATCAATGACTGCCAGAAAGTCGGGTAAACGAAGTAGTTTTTTATAATAGGAATGTCCAGAGAAGCAAAACTATTAAGAAATCTCCACATTTCGCTCAAAAATGCACACCTTACTCCTTTTCACATAAAAGAATAAATAGAGTTTTGAAAAAGAGAGAAGATACATTCAATAAATTTAAATGATTTGTGCTGATGCAAATTTCAGTCCGTTCTGGTACCCGAGTTAATCTTCTAAATAGCATTACGTTTTGGCGACAAACGAGTCAGCTGGAAAAAACTGTCCTAATTGCGTAATTTGTTGAAAGTGCGGCAACTAAAAAATTTTTCGCTGTCCTTTGATATACTTTAGAAAATCAAGGTTGTAGCTAGCTGATCAGTATTGCCACGTCAGAATGCTTGGCGGGGAAATTTTATGACAACTGTTTTATTGGAAAAACATCAAATTTTGACTTTTCTGCTCTTCATACTCTTTAATCCAGATTTTGAGAACAGTACAGTGTCTAGTATTTTGAGAAGAAAGTCAAGTACTTCCAGTAAATTTAATGAAACCCACTGTCATATAAGCATAGCAAAATGTAGTTTTTTCATAAAGCTTTGGTTTAAGGAATCAAAAAAGTGATCATTTTTATAACCTTCAAAGGTAATCAGTTTTTAACACCTATATCTTAGCTGCGACTTCTCTCAGTTTTTAAAGCATTTAATTTTACATTATAAAACCTTGTGTTTTTTACAACATTACATTATTTATACAGAATGATTTTTTGAGACAGAAGTGTGATATAAAAACAGAATACGTGCAAGTTTTCGAATTGCTGCTGCTTGAAAATCAGTTTCAAAACTTATAAGGCCAAATGCTATTGACTTTTTGATCGTTGCGATGAAAAGTGCTGTTGTGGAATTTTGTGCATTAAAAACTCAGACGTGAAATGTAGGCGGTCTTATGATTATGCTAACTAGATTATTCAAAAATGGTCTTGCTTTTGACAAAAAACTCGATCAAATGCGCCACTAAAATCGATGCTCATTTTGTAACAGTCAAGCAAAGAAGGGTATCCTTTCTACCTAAAAAATTTAAAAATAAAGACAAATAAGAACCAAATCGTTCTCAGCAAATGCTAGGTGCTTTATGGATAGAAAAGAAGAGCAGTAACAACTTTTAAAATGTTAGTTCGCCAGCAAAGATAGAGACTACTGAAGAACTATAATTTTAGAAAAAAAGATTTTTCTGTACAATCTTCATTTAAAGAAGTTTTATTTGTAAAAATTGTACAGTTTGAAATAAACAAAGGTTGCTTTTGTCGCATTATCAAAAAAGCTTGAAGAAAGAGTAAAGTGTGCTATAGAAATCATTCTGATTAGGGTAAGAAAAGATACAGTATAATAAAGCTGAATTTAACTCAAAATAATCTCAGATGGTTGCGCGAAACTAACGAGATTAGGAACTGTAGAACGGCAGAGAAAAATACGCCCGTTTTGAAATACCGAGTTCCTAGAAAACTATGCAAAGGGTGAACGGTACCAACTGGTATGTGAGCCCTGTAGAAATGTTGAACCCAAACTCAAATTTAAAACGCAGTCTGATCCTATTAGCTCTTTTTCTCGCAATTCAAAATGAAGGGTTAGAGAAGAACACACCTGCGAGACCGTAATGGTACAGCCAGAACTATGTACGACTAGAAAAAAATAAATGTTATAACAGGTTTGTTCAAACGTCTGGGTAAATGAATACAGGTATCGCAAGCAAACGAAGACTTTTTATGGCTAGAGCGCAGGTTATCCTATGAAGAGCGGAACTTATTTTTGTTTAAAAAGCCAGTTCTATTTGTTTGATATAATCGTTCATTTTTTTGCCAAACGAGTGGTAGAAAGCGGTACCAATAAAAAAGACTAAACATTTATAAAATTTATTAAATCATGATTACTTTTTCCAATCTAGGTGAGTTTGTTTTATGTTAAAACAGTATTCTTGAAACAAAAAAAATGACACCTAATTAATTTTTCAACAATTAAGGACGACTTCAAAAAATTGAAAGCAAAAGTTGAACGTTACTAGAAAAGTATAAGCCTCTTCATCGTTAAGCTACTCCTGAAATCGTTTTCAGCACGAAATGCATTTGTGCTAAAAGAATCTGAAGTTCCTGAGCTACAGCCTTGACACAGATGTGGTTACCAGTTATTTTTTGCATATTTAGAAAAGATTTACAGTTTTCAGGAAGCCCTAAAGACGACAAAACGAATTGTTCCAAACCAAATGACCATTAACTATACTTTTTTTGAGTTACATACTGCTCTTTCGAGTTAGTACTTGTTTAATCTAGACGTACGGTGCAGTTTCAGAAGACCACATTATGATCATCAGAAGACTAAAAACGAATTACTGAACTGTATTACTTTTATTACAGGTCACGAACCAATTTTTCCAATTGCCTATCACTTCTCTGCACTTCCTTGTGTTTATTTTTGTATCTTCAAGAAACTTTTAGTTTATCAAGAAAAATTAATTCAAAATCAACTCGTGCTCATTAAAAAATTCTCAAGAACAATTACTGTGTTGGTTCGATCGTGTGTTATGAGCCGGCTTTTCGAGTTATACGCAGGTTTCATACTATTTTTTGCCTTTTATACTTTCAGAAAATTTTCCCTTTGTTCGGGAAACTCTCTCAATCAACAGTCTATGCTTATTAGAAAATTCCAAACTGAGTTATTTATATGTTTTAGTTTGGTTACTGGTCAAGCAACAGTTTTTTGGTTATGAGCATTTTTTCATACTGTTTCTGCTTTGTGGAATTGTGTAGAAAAGATTTTGTTGTATTTTGCTATGTAATGAATACAATATTAAAAACTTTTAAACATTTCTGCAAAACAGAGAACCAGCAGAAAAAAAAACATAAATTAATTGGGTTGTACTGAGCCTCCAGGAAACATGGAAGATTACGTAGAACTGCACCAAGCAAACTGGCTTTTTTAAGATAAACTCAGTAACTTCGCTTGAAATCTTCAAACGCAGCTATCCGGTCTGTAAAATCAGCCCCAGTGTTTTTCAGCTTTTTACGTCACAAACCTATGTAGGCATGAAGCATAGATAGTGAAAATAATGAGCAGTTTGTATACAGCAAAATCTGTATAAATGATATTACATTTCCAACTTACTAAAAAAGTCGTTGATTTTATTGTAAATCATTAGACATTTTCTGTAGCAACATTACTTTTTGAAAAAAAAACTAAAGTTTAATTTCATATAAAGTCTTTTAGTAAGAAAATTATTAATCAGTTTTTTTCCAAACTGAAAGAGGGACCTTGTGCAAACTGCGATCAGAGCGATTTGTTAGCGCTTTAGCTAGAGCAACCGATGAGACATATCCATCGCGTCAATCCTCGACTGGAGACTCTGAAGTCCCTTGTTGGCAGTGAAACCGCACTTTTCGCAGTTAGAGATTCACAAATAGCAGGTGAGGGATTACAGATGTGTTTGACATTTCGTAAGAACCCGAAGACAAGGAGGTTGGCGAGTAGGCGACGGCAGCAAAAGATGGTTGGAACAGTGGCGTCACATTACTGGTGCAAAAAATGCTTGATTAGCCAAATTTGAGGTAAGTCGGAGAGTGGTATTTACAGTTGACGTGTAGGTAAGCTGGCTTATTTAAGAGCCATATATTAATCAGGGGCTGGAAGTACACATGTATTACTATCTTCCTTTTCTTTGTCATCACTCTCTACTCTTTGTTTTTGATAGCTTCGTCAATTTTCTCGTCAAAAAACAGCTGGCCGGTAAGCGCACTGAGGTCATCAAAGCGCAAAAGTTACGAGTTTTTAGCGTGGTTCTTGGTCACAACGCTGGCAAATCAGGAATTTTGTATCAAAGCTTTACAGAGCGCTTTAAAACTGAGGTTGTTAATACTATAATATAAACTATACCGTAGATAGGGAGGGCACAATAACGAAGGCAACCTGTGAAGGCAGTAAAACACAAAAAAAATTTTTTTTAGCTCAACCTGATTATGCAACGCAGCGGTCTTTAGAGACCAATGTCTGTGTAGATTTTAGAGCCTAAAAAAGTTTAAAAGTGAAAATCTTACAAAGTTTTTAAAAAAGTCTCAAAGCAATTCTGAAGTTTTTTTCTCAAATTAAAATATATTTTCTGTTATCAGAAATAGTGTTTATATTTATTTTCTAAAGTAATCCTTGTCCCTTCTTCTTATCCTCATAACTAAAAATCTTTTGTTTTATAACTTTCTTTTCTTCATACCTGAGAATAGATTGTTTTATGCGCACAATAAAGAACGTGTGAAAAACAGTTTTTGTAATTGTTTGTTGTGTTTTGCTATCACTTTTATAGCTGCTGTGTGCAGGTGAGATATCCCTTCGGTAAAATTTCAAAAAACAAAACAAAAAATCTTGTTGTTATATTTTGAGAAGAAGCTGATTTATTAACCATATCAAACAAAAATCTCAAAAAAATTGAAGAAAGTGAATAAAAATGTTGACTGCTATTGACAAAACTACCATAGAGAAACGCTTCAAGACTTGTCGCAAAGATTGCAAAAGAACCACAGAATAGTTTTTTATACTCCTGCAGGAGAGAAAAGCCTTTTAATTTTTTCAAAAAACCAAAATGATGATAACGTTTGATTCAAGCGGTCTCCGCAGGCACCTAGAAAAGGTTGATTTTTTGAGTATAGTTTGTTTGTTGTTTGTAGATAGGGTTACTTTTTTAAATTAACATTAATGTGTCAACCTGTTTTTTGCTTATAATGTTTCAGTCATTTAATGTTAACATCTGTCTTTTTCAAAATTTTCCCTAGTAAAAAATTGATATACTTTTTTAGACTTTTTATTATTTTTTCTTTCTTTATCAGTCAAAAGCTGCTATTAGAATTTGTGAAGCGTTTATCTAGGATTTTTACCAATAAAATTTTATTTTTCATTGGAAAAAGAGATTGCAATTAAGATGTTCAAGCAGTACTGCAGCGGTTTCCGGAAGCTCTAGCAAACTGGTCCTTACCCGTGATCATCACGCCAGAGAAGTGTG
>UXUI01010326.1:0-11050 GCA_900576705.1 Enterobius vermicularis
GCGATATTTAAATCTGCAAAAATTTTGACTTTATAGGCGTCTTAATAATAAACTAGAAATTACAGAGGCTGAGAGAGGCGAAGGAATTGTCGTAATCACCTACAGGAGAATGATTTTTGAAATTGCCAACAAAAATTATTTGCCATTTTTATGCAGATGAATTAACATACGCTTAGTTCAGCATCTGCGTAAACTTTTTGTAAAAAAATTTTGTATAAGGAAAAAAAAGTAGCCTGTGAAGTTGATAATAATAAGAGTAAAAGTAAAAGGGAAAATTACAGTCGGAAGAACATTTTTTAGCACTAATAAACTCATTTTTTACGTTATATGTACAGTACGAACGTTTGCAAAATATCCATTATTTATTTGGTACCTGTCTGTAAAAAATATTTGTAAATTTTGTTTCAAGCTGTTTTACATGCATGAAAATGATATACAACTTGCATAAATCAAAAAATATTGGTATTTTTGCAACCAATGAGAGACTTCCGAATCGGACAGAAGAAGATGGGAAGACGGAAGGTTAGGAGGTAGTGGGAATTTTTGGTGAGTCCAAAAAATAATATTCATTAAATAAATCTAAATAAATAAAAATGTATATAATAAAAAAGAGAGTTATTTGCTCAACAGATACATAGCACCATAAATACGAATAAAACCATATAGGAGCTATGAGTCGCGCAAATACTTTCGAACACCTAAAAATGTCAAAATATTTTGAAGCTTTAGTAATTTGTTTATAGTCTTCCATTGAAATTTGTATCACTGAAAGCTAGCCAAATATCATAAATGTTATATTGCAGTAGGCAGTTACGGAAAGCTGATTTTCTACCTTAACGTAGGCTGGCTTCAGTACTAAGTTTTTGTTGAAATAAACTTTGACTTTTAGGCAAATCATTAAAAAACTTCAAGTGCTAAAAAAATTGAATGCTTTTGAACTTTAATTTGGTCTTATTACACAACATTCTTGAGTGTCTTGCTCTAAAATTTAGTGTGATACGTCAAGAAGGTAGATATAAAATTAAACTTATTTGAGGATTTTCAAAGACAGAAATTTTTGCTTAGAAAATAGAAAATGATGCTAAAAAAGCTGCAGTAATAGGTCTAAAGAATAAGAGATAGACTTTTTATGTGATACTCGCTGCAGTCTCCAAACAGTTTGAAAGGTGTCCATAGAAACCACAGAATTTCTCAGATTTCACTTTTGCCATTATATTGGAGAATTATTTTAAAATTTGTAAATCACATCAAAAATTCAACGTTTTGCCTCTTAAGCCAGGAAATTTTTTTATCTGGCAATCCTTACTGCTCCTTGAAGCTTTTCGTGCATTGGCCTCGGTTTTACCAGATTTAAAATTAGCTCAGTATTACGTAAGTTAATTTGGATTGGTACTCTTTAAAGGATAAATCGCTGGTGGATTTTGCAAGACTTCTAGTTTCTTGCTTTAATTTTTGCTACTTCTGGTGTCACTGGCTTTTTTGAAAATTACGAGGATTTCTGCAGCTTTATAAAGGCTTGAGTTATCTTTTAAATCCTAATTTTTTAGTTTTTGTGATACATCTCTGTTTATCACTTCTTACTTCGTCGCCTTTGTTCTCGTGTTTTTCTTTATGTTCGTTTTTCACCACTGAGCCCCAGACCCAAATTTACAAAGACTTTGTCATCTTGGATATATATACCTCCTGATTACATCTAGGCTGACCAGGAGTAGCAAATGTTGAAACTTTCAAGAAAATAAACTTTATTTAGAGACAGGCCCGGATCAAACCTGTGCCACCGTTTTACCACAGTTGTCGGTTTTTTAAATGCATTCGTGGTCCCACTACGTAGACTGCCGAGTGTTTCTGCGAAAACAAGAAAAAAAAAATACAGTATCTAAGGTCCAAACAAAAAAATGACACGTTTTTTAAAGATATTGTTTTAGTAAACAATTTTTTGATTCACTTATTCCGCAGTCGTACTTATTTTGCATGTTATCTCAGTACTTCTCGTTCATCAGTATTTTTTAGAATTGGCAGTTGAGTTTTTTTTTCAGATTTTTTTGAAAGTTCTTAAAGATAAAAATGTGAAAGCAACAAATAAGTGAAGACAACATTTTTTAAGGTTCTTCTCTAATATCTACATCACTTTAAGTTCCACTTACCAATCTGTTAAAACAAGATCTATCGCACTGTTAATCATCATTTGCTTCTATCCAAAAGTTTGAATGCTGAGGGTACAAGATGTGACTTTGCTCTGTTTTGTCAAAAGTACGGGAAAAGCAGTTTTTTTTCAAAAGAAAAAATACAGCTCTCTGCTGAAGTATAAGATAAAATAACTTATGAAAACAAATTTCTAAGATTATAAAAATTGTTACAGTATCAGTTTGTATCTAGACTGCCACTATAATATTTCACTTCGGTTCTCCTTCTGATAATCATAGTATTTCTTTTATAACTTTGTCAAAAATCGTTTGACTACTTTACTTATCTTTCTGTTTATTTTATCTAGGCTTCATCTGCTACATATCACTTGGTTTGCTGAAACATGTACTTAAACAGTTTAAAAGCTGTAGAAACCGGTAAACAACAGAAGTTATCGACATTCTTTTATTGCTGTCGCCAACGATGTTTTTTGGCATTTAAAAGAAGGACTTTCAGATCGAGTTAGCGTTACGTTTTCATAGTACATCCGATCACAATGAGATGTCGAACTTATGTAAGCAGAAACATTACAAGGAATACCAAAACTGTCACTGTTCTATTATATTTTAAAGCATCTATCTAGTTTGGTGTTTTCTTCCTCTCAAAATTTTTTCACATCGACAAAATACACGCAACAGCTCTTACCTTATTTTAGTTTGTTTTGTTTTATATTTAGACTGATAACAGATCCTAAGTAAAACAAATGTTTTTTCTGAATTTAAATTATTTGGTAAGTGACTAAAATGATAGTAAATTTTCTTATAAAGTCAGAACTTCGTTCTACAATTGCTGAATTATATATATACATTAAAAAGTCTTATGTTACGACGGTTATCTTTTCATTTTTGACACTCACAAAAGTATTACTTCAAATTTTGTTGAGATTTGTCTAGCGCTGCCTTCTAAGAACAAGTCTTATTACCAGAATGCAAACTGTAAAGTCGATTACACAATCAGCTGACTGCAGATAAAATTCCTGTTCAAAAAAAAACTGTGCAGTAAATTTATTTTTCAACTTTTTGGAGAAAGTCAAGTCTCGTTGGATGAACTTGTTTGAAAGCTCTAATTTGAACCAATTAATTTAGAACGTTAAAAATGATTATAACAAAGGGAAGTAAAATGAGGTGTAATTTAATTATTAGAATTAAAAATTGCTAAACAGTGAACAGTTAAGTACATTAATTTCAATGAACAGATATTTCAGAGGAAGACTCACATGAAAAAGACCATAGGTGTAGCACTTGATAACAGCAGGTGTAATGTCAATGATTTTTTTATATTACTTTTATTTCTTCAGTTTATCATTGTTAAAAATTAGCAAAACTATTACAAATTTTCAGAAACTGTTTATTTTGAACTATCGCTGTTACTAAATTTATTAGAAAGAAGTATCTTGCTTAGGCAATGTGATGCTGTATGATTCCAGAAAATCATTTATATGAATTTTTTTTTATAAATCCTCGAAAAATTGCGGAACAAAATTTGAAATCATACATTTATGTTCCAAACTTCTGAAAGTATTTGTCTTCTGAACTGTCTACTTTACCAGATTATCAAACTTTGGTTGATGCAGTCAGCGTTGTTTTCACCTCTGTGGTGTGCTAATGAATGCAGCTGCGGTTAACGAAGCTCCTGAAGAAACAAGAAGAAAGTTACTAATTTTAAAAAATAGCATAAAATTAAATTTGTTAATCTGCAAGGTTGTAATTTTTACTTCTCATCTTAGACTCGTCAAATCTTTTGAATTACTTGTAAACAAGAGCGGTGATTAAAAATTATAATTACAGTTACTTCTATCACTAAGGTCTTCAACCTCAAAAAGTTTATAGTTTAAAGAACGAGGATTTTTGTCAAGACTTTCTGAAGACTCTTAGAGGAAGCCAGATACATGTAAGTAAGCAAATTTGAAACACATAAGAATTATTTTTGATATAGTGTTCTAACGTAAAACTGACTGTAGCGAAATTTTATACCTGCCAGTTAGAAGACTAATGACTACTGAAAATTCATAATGCTGATAAATGGAGCATTGTTGCTGAGTACAATGTACTGTTTTTCTTACGTTAATTTTGAGTAGCAAAATAATCAATTTATAAAATTCAAAAATTATGAGGCTGAGTTAATGCAATTTGATGGTTGTTAGGCAGACAGAACGGCAATATGAGATACATTTGAAAAAGATTTGTAAAAGAATAATTAGGAAAAAAAGGTTGGTTATAAAAAAAAAAAGCCTAAAAATGTGACAATGAAAAAAAAAAAGTGGATACTTTTAATGTAATGAATTTTGGTCAATTATTTGCTCAGCACTGACAGTTAGTGATACGTCAATGTCTCTTTACAGTAGAAATTTTGGCAAATAATGTTTTGTCGACAATAACAAATAACAGTGATGACAGAAACAAAAATTTTTCAGATAAATTCAAGTTTTTAAAACTATTTATCCGCTTTTCAGCAATTATTCAGCTTCTTTATTTGGAACTAAAATTAACAGATAAAAATTTTAACAATTAAACAAAAAAAAAAAAAAAAAATGAAAGAGAAGAAAACTGTTAATGTTATGAAAATTGAGATTATTTATTACACCTGTTACCGTTTGTTGTACTTCCAACTTGGCATTGCTTATTTAACATTACACCATTTCAGAGTTGTTCATTTGTTCAATTATATTTTGAGCACGGAACAAATTGAATATTCCACCAGAGAAGTTAATATTTTCAAACAGGAACGATTTTTATAACTAAGCATTTTAAAAAGCACGTGAAAACAAACACACCGGTACAATATATCGATAAATTTTAACGAGATCCGATATGACAGTCTTGTCAAACCCCCAAAGTATAATCACAAATAGACGACTAATGAATAACCAAAAAACAGACTTAATGACTGGCTTAAAAAAAAACCATTCTTCACTAATTCTAAAGAGTAAGAATGTTAAATCTGACCGATTTCATTAGTACTTTAAACGTATTCAAAGTTCAGACCGGCTTTGAAACCAGTCTTTTCAAGCATCGTCTTGTCGATGACGATGAGAAAAAGAATTAAAATAAAGTGAATAAATGCTTAGTTGAAAAAAATCATGGCCAGTTGTTAAGCAACGCCGACGTCTGTAAGCATTTGGTCGCCAGTCTGGCTGTGAACCAAACAATGATAAACAGTTTTCCGTTTCTTCTTTTTCTTGTTACTATTAGTATGTTCAATAAAATCTCTTTATTGTTTTCAATGCATAAAAAGAAAAAAAATGAAAAAACAACAAAAAGTTATATTCCCCGTACAAGTGAACTGCAAAGAAAAAAAAACAATAAAACACTGATAAGGGAAAAAAGATCACAACAGGAGGCACTGAATGTTTCTCAGAACGACTGGGCACATTTATAGGCGAAAAACAAGGATAATAAACTATATATACCCGTTTTATGACTTAAAATTGAAATAGATTACATAGTGGCAAGATGTGGATTTTAAAGGCACCAAAATTGTCTATGATAAAAAAGTGAATTAATCATATATACAAAGCAAATAAAAATTTCCTTTCAGATCAAAAGGAAATTGAGAACTTCACGGTCCATCAAATTCGATGGACAACTTGTGGAAAAAGAAGAAAAAGAAAAATTCTTATTTTTGCTGCCTAAAAAAAATAAAATTTCTTAACTATAAGCTATTTTCATTTTAGTTTTACATGCAACTTTTCTTCTCCAAAAAAAGTTGCCCTACTGTTATCTCGTCTGAGCAGTTTCAGCCTAATGAACTTTTTACCAAAGGCTAACGACCTATAAGATAAAAGTAATAGATTAATTAGCCAAAACATTCATTAGTACTTTTCTGAACAAAAGAATTGATCGTTGAAAGACAAACTGTAATGAGTAAAAAACCTAAAAGATCAAAAGTTACAAAAAAAACCGTTTTTTTCTGAATTGACTAAAATTCAAGACAACGTAGGAGACAGACTGCTGACTTCATATGACTCAGTTCAGCAGTTTTACAGGAATAAACTTCCTTCCCCTTCCATCACCAATCAGACAGAAGAAATCCTACAGGTTTACACAAGAGAAAAAAGTTCTCTAAAACTACAAGATTCGACCACTGGACTGAAACTAATGCCGTTTCATATGCAACGACAAATGATCTGAGCGTGAGAATGCTCGATGACAAAGAGTACACTGGAATGGCCTGTCTCCGGTGTGTTTCCGGCTATGCCGCGTCAGCTCGTCAGATCGAGCAAACCGCCATTCACAGCCTTCCCATGTACAAGCATACGGTTTTTCACCTGAAACACGATAGCTGTGTTATTTGAACTCAGACAGTAACTAAAGTGCTCAGTGGCTTCAATAAAAAGCTAAGCACATGATTATGCCAAATTTTTTCAATTTTTGTAAAATTAGGTCAGAAAGCCGGAATAGGAACAGCATAATTCGTTAACATATATGCAAAACACAGTAATCTTTTGTCATTGAAATTTCAGATTTAAACGTTCCACATTTCTGACAGTGATCGCAAAAAATTTTGTTCTTTCAGATTTCAACATCCATTAGTCTTTTAAGTTTTAGGTTTTTAGAAAAAAAAGTGAAATAAGACGAACAAAAAGAAAGCTAATTTAGCATTCCTAATTCACTTAAAATTTTGTTTCACATATCTCAGAATGAGTGAATAGACCTGTCTTTGAGCTGCAAATTATAAGGTTCGTTTAATGTAAGCACCTAATTGATAACAACAACAAGAAATGTACACTTCTTTTTCAAAATTCATTTAATTTATGCCGTTAATTTTTCCTCAGCTTATCAATCAAATGTTTTAAAGTGAGAAACAAGATTTTTTTATGCTAAAATAAAAGTAAAAATAGTTTCACAGACTAGTTTGAAATACAAGAAGAACAATTTTTGAAAAGCCTAGACTTATCTTTGGTCCAGTAACAATAAATAAGAAAACAGTTTTTAAACAGTTTTAACCTTTACTGCGTTTTAATATTCCATCAATAGAAAATTCTAAAGCTCAGAGTAACAGATTATCCTTCATATAATAATCAGTTCCTCTTGTATAAAAATTATTTCAAAAAAAAAAAATGCCTTTTTCGTTTACCCAATGAAATTGACAATGTTCATTTTCAATTAAACAAAAAAAATCGAGTACAGGTCATAAATAGTTTTCAAGATGAGAACTCATTTTTTGGTAGCTCGGCCGTCAAACGATAGTAGAAGTCGGGTAAACTAGTTAGAAGAATTGTATAATAGGATTTTTTTTGCTTGCATCAAAATCAAGTGATTGTCTCTTGTACCCACCCGTGTGCGTTCTCATATGGGCCTTCAAATGAGAACTTTTTGTGTAAAATTTTCCACAGTTCAAGTGTGGGCAACAGTGTCGTTTTTTATCTGTAACAACCGATTCCGCCCATTTGGCATCGTTTTCTGTTGTTGCTTCTGATTTATCAGCTTTTTTTTCCTGAAAAACAATTCAAAATGACGACTTGAAAACTTGATTTTCTTGCAACAAAAATAAATAAGTGAGCAAGCGTTCAGGTGAAATGATTACCTTTGTTAAATGAAAATCACGAGGCTTTACTGGTGCAACCATATGAGGCCAAGACGGTTGTGGCATTTGCTCCATTAAGATTGCTTCTACGGTTTCCATCTAAATAGTCTCAGTAATAAAGATTGAAAATTTTTATTATTGGATAATATATCAAAGAGAACCGTATGCTGTTGTTAAAACTTTTTGAAACGTTTGCAATAATAAATGAAAAATAATCGGCAGAATCACTTACACAGAGCGAAATTACAAAGTGTCACTTACCTTCATTGATGAACTGATTAAATCGTTTTCCAACAATTTCCTTTCTAAATTATTTTGCACTATGTGACTAGTGGCAGTTGTTCTTCGTTTGGAATCGCTAATGAAGCCGGAAACCGAATCGTTTTGGTCAACCCGTTCGAAAGCAGACTTTTCAATGCTCTCTAAGCGCTCTCCACTCGGTGCATAAGCTAATACTGTTGAGCCTGTTGATACTGACGATGCCAAATCAGAAGTAGTCGAAGATGGCGAAAAAGCAGTTGATACATGTATAGGATGATATTCGCTCGCAGTTGGTGATGATGTAGCTATAGGATTGAAAATACTTTGTATTGTGGAGGACTTCGTCGAACCCCCATCTCCATCCGGAGATAATGACTGTGGAGGATCGGTGTCAGATGCTTTCCCACTGTCGTCGTCTGTATCTGAAAACAACAAGTTGCAAATGCCACTACTTTTTTGTTTACAGGGATCAGAGAGGCCAGGATAGTGTACTCAAAGCAAACACAACAGTAGCTGGTTCTTCACAGGATGATGCGCCGTAGCCGCTACATTTTTTGCTGTGAGTACTACGAAAAAAAAACTGATTTACCTCGTCGCGTATCGCTAGAAGACTTTCCAATCAAACGAATTGGTACGCTACGGCCTGTGGAAAATTTTTGCGCGAATTCCGCTGACGACTGAGCCATTTCAGATAGGGAACACTTCATTCGAGTGCTGCATTGACGTAACCTCTTCTCGTAGTCGTTGCTGTTAACGTTGATGTTCCGGAATGCTTGGTTCGTTTCACTTGTACCACAACGCGATGTAGCAATATGCTCCTGTTCCATGCAATCCATAAGAGTTGATTCTTCTTCCCAAATTTTCTGTAAAGTTTGTTTTCATGAATTCATGACAGCGGAACTTTTTCACTGTCGGTGTTGCACTAAAATTTCATGCTTACCTTATATTTTCCCGACAATATGTGTTCAATACTAAAAGCGTTTGACTTAGCCAAATGGCTGCTAGTACTGCTGTGTAAAAATCTTGTTGAAGTGGAAGCTGGAAAGTCGCAAGGTGATTCAGCTAAAATATTTTTTTTTTTTTATTTCACTTCGTTCGAGTTACAAAGATAACCACAAATTAACAAAACATATTTTTAATTATGACGTCAGAGTTGTTTAAATTTCAACTTGATTAACCTTTATAATTGTTTGTGGTTTCGTAAACTTTTTATGTTACCGATACAACACCGTACTACCACTGCCAATCAACTTTTCTGTTTTGCTGCTGCTGTTATTTTTTGGTACAGGCACCGTAAACAAATACCAAAAACAGTTTGGCAAATGGAAATTAGGCGATGAAGAAAGCGGGGTGAAAAAAAGTTAGAAGAAAAAAAACTTACGATCAACTCTTAGCTCACTAAGTGATATACCAAGCGAGGTTGTCGGTGTACAGTTTCCGGGCGCAGAATATAATATATCTATTGGAGCTGATGAAACCAGTTCCGGAATTTTCGGTAAACATCCCTCAACAAATGTCGACGGTGCAGAACATAGACTGGATGGCTGGTCATTCAGGTTACTTAAACGTGCCAATTTTTGTGCTCTCATCAACCTAAACTCAAGAAACTTTAGCTAAAGTGTGCTATTTAAGCCATATACAAAATTCTGTAAAACACTAGTGGTTTGGTTTTAAGAGTACAGAAAAACAGTGTTCGGGTTGAAAAAAATATTTCTTTTGTTAAACGATAAATATAAAATTTTTCTATCTGCGTGTATGTTAATCAAAAACAATTTAATAAAATTAAAAAAAAAAAAAAGCAGAAAGGACAGACACACAAATTCACACACCTAAACACACAGACACAGATGATAGGACACACAGTGATACAAAAACGCAGTTTTCCCTCAGCTACTCAGTTTTATGTATTGTTGTTATCCATCTATCTTCCCACCCTTTTGCCTTATTGGTTTTCTAAGAAAACAACTTAGACGCAGCGTTGTTTTGATAATCAAAAAGGAAAAATAATGAAATTTTCACCAAAGATTAAATCCATATTAATAACAGATAATTTTAATGTGTTCAAATTAAAAAAAATTTATTAGAATATAGAACAGACAAAATTAGGCCTCTTCAAATTTCAGCAATCACATAAAGCACCTTCCAATTGAAAATTTCAAATTCCATTTCCGATAGCGGACGGATCTACCCGTATTAGTTAACAATACATGATGAGAACGTCAAAAAAAAAACGATTGAAGAGCGAAATAAAGAAAACAGTTTACCTCAGCTGTCAACGATTTTCAAAAAAAAAAAATTGATCTTTTTTTTTTTTCAGTTTTTCCACTTGAATTTGAGCAATCAAAACTAATTCACTAGATTGTTATCGTTGCCGTTGTTTTTGTTGTTGTTGTCGATACTGGTGTTGGTGGTGATGTCTGTGGTGACGATGGTGGTGTTGGTAATGACTGTACAGGTGATGTTGTCAGAGAGAAGCGGAAAAACAGAAAAATTACAGGAAAAAAATGGTTCTTTCCCTAAATTTTGTCAAATACGTTACAGTTAATTTAGTGGAAAATTCACTGCTTATTTATCGATACAGTAATTCTAATAGTTATTTCAGAGCACATAAAAACAAAAAAAACTTGAAACTTTGAAACTTTTTTTTTGATTTGTTGGTGTATTCGCTACCGCTACCTAGTTGCAGTTCTAGAGAAAGACTTATCACCAAAAAAAAGTGAAGAAAAAAGAAAGCAACTTGAAAAAATACTGAAGTGTTTTTTTTTCTTTTTGGCGATCAACGTTTTATTTTCGTTATTGCTGCTATTTTTTCTGTTTCCAGTGTTCGTATGCTCCTTTAAACCTTCGAAAAAGGTCTTTAAAACTGAACAAGATTACGACGACGAGGACAACGGCGATGACAATGACGATGTCGATGAGAGTGGACAAAATCAGGAAGAAAAAAAAAAGAACCATCGCTGTTTATTATCCTTAATGTATTTTTTTCCTTCCATTTCCCGGAAACTTAAGATGATAACAGAAGGAAAAAAAAGTAGGGCCGACGTACGGTGGAATAACAGCCGGGGGAGGGGGGGGGGAA
>UXUI01010330.1:0-13478 GCA_900576705.1 Enterobius vermicularis
TAATGTGGTTCATCCGTCCTCGCGTGGAATTCATTTAGGAACTGAGAAGAGAACGTTTACACCTAAGTCACAGAAAACTTTCATCACTCGTAATGACCATTTTTCACCTGACAACAACGAGACGAGTCTCAATAGAAAAAAGTTAAATTGAAAGAGAAATATCCCATCTGTCCATCAGAAGCCACATAATTTTACACAGGCTTTAATTACCTTTAAGAATACTGGAACAACATGCGGCCCAGCACTATCATAATCCGAGATAACACACTTTTTTATTTTCCTGTTAAGTGACCCACTTTTCTAAACTGCTGCAGTCAGACTCATCTATTTTTCAAATTCTGCTCTGTAGCTAGCTGCTCAGCTAATAACCGAAAAGCGTTCATACAGAATACCTAAGAACATATTAATGCTAAATGAAAAAGTCGGAGATTTAAAGCAACGTTCAGTTGCAGCTTTTAAAACTCTTTACTGAGTAGGACTTCTATTTTTACACTGCAAGACTACATTGTTCTGAAATTATTTTCGCTTTTGTTTAATTCTTCCTTTGTTTCGTTCTTGGAGATCACTAAGCGTTTGTATAAGAATGCTACAGGCAAGCCAAAGTCAGCACACAAATCTTAAAAGTTTGAGGCTTCACAAAGCAAAAATTGGCTCACTGGATTTTGAAAGTTACTTTTCGGTTCCTACAATTTAAAAAATCATCACTTTTCCCAAAAGACAACTAAAGGCTCTCTCAGACATCCAATCTAATAATGTGTAAAGATTATATGAATAGATCAAAAACAACTTCGCATAAACACAAATTAGAACTTGAAACTCATTTCCGTAAAACATTAGTTTAACCTTCAACATCAAAAAACTTTTGATTTTTAGAAGATTACGTTACTCCAATCCAGCAGCGTAGCCTCATTAACATCTTGTTGCTCCGTTGTTTCTAATGCCCGTCAGGCTTACCTGTGTCACTCTTATACAAACGTTCAATAATCTCGAAAAACTAAACAAGGAAAGTAGCAAATGAAAGCAAAACTAATTTTAGAACAACTTGGAATTTCACAGTGTAAAAATAGAAGTCTTACTAAATAAAGTTTTAAAAGCTACACCTCAACGTTGTCTTAAAAACACTTTTAGTGAAATAGCACGTATTTTCACAAGCCATGATGGTCGTCTCTAAAAACCCAGTTGCTGATTTCTTGCTTCTATTGAAAACTGTAAGAACTACTTGAGTTTTAAATACATATATTTTATTTTACAAATCTAGCGCCGTCCACACAATATGCAAATTGAAAACTGCTTCCCCAGACAATTAACTCGTGTCAATATGAAATTATCTTTTGATGCTACCTCAGCCACGGAGATGTTCAATAGCCAATGAGCAACCATATTCCTTCTGTGAGGGGATGGTACAGCGTCCCTGCGACGCTTAACTAGTTTCATTTATAAACTCTTTCAGAGATTGGTGGTCAAAGAGAATAAAAGGCAGTGAAGAAAGCGAAGCCAACTAAATAACACATTAACAGCAGCATAACGCCAAAAACCACAAGTTGACTAAATGATGCGGGCCTCTTTTCAATCACGCCCAAAGAGAAAATTAAAAAGGCAGAAAAGCTATTTTTTTTAGTTAGAAACCTTCCATGAAAAAACTCATCTAAAACGAGTGGCAAGGTAAAATAAGATGTTAATTTTCCGCCCTAATTTAGAAAAAAAATACGCGAGTAAAATAAGCTATGTGGAATTTCAACAAAGTTCCGTTCCTCCCTTTTGCCCATGTCACGACTTGTCACTTCTTGGTAGATATGCAGGCTCCCACACTGCTTTTGCTTCAACTTCCAAATCACAATCAAAGGTTATATTTGAAAATGTTAACAGCTCTCCTTGAAAACGGTACAGAAATTCAGGTCGGATAGAAAATAGAGAACTGAGGGATCTCGGTCAACAACTGCACCAGTCAAAACACTCACAAAGCCTCACCTTGGCGATTTACACCTTTTTCAAGAGGTGAAAAACCTTCAAATGCTTTTTAAAAAGGAAGACTTAAATAGGTCAAAGTATGCCACAAATCAACGTTTAAAGAACCCCTGAGGAAGTGCCTGATATCCCAAAGCAGATGAACCCAGAAATGAACAAGAGGAGTGTTATGCGACCAAGTAAAACTGGTATTGGTAATATGCAGGAAAATTTACGGTAGGCTCCCCAAAACTTCCAAAACATCCCTCATATAAAACAAAATGACGACCAAATTAAGTTCAAAGATGAAAAAAAATTAAATCTCCAAAATAAACGGTAAATACCTGTACTGCCTCTCGCCAGATAACTCCTTCTGATATCGTTCAGCAAAGTGCTGAGCTGCAGCTAAAGAATCTTTCAAGCTCCGTTCACCATCCTGAAGATACTCAAGCTTCCTCATACAGACCCACGAAATAAAAATATCCAAAAATTCTTGAAATTCTAGTAAATGAAATGAAGCCTACTTGATATTTTGCTACTATAGCCTCGTAATTGTTACACATCTCGCACGACAAAACATTCCTCGATGAAGATCTCGAGTTCAACCCGCTAGAGTTGATAATACTTTCATCGCCGGAAGGCTGAATTTGAACCTCATTTAAAAATGGAGAGACTCCAATCTAGGAGAGGAACAAAAAAAGTGGCTAGGCATTTATTTCCACAATCATGCTTCCTGTAACAGAAAAAGAAGTACTCACACCACTAGTAACTGCTCTCGTAGAAGCTTGACTTTCTAACTCTTCATTAACATCCTCTGTGGCAGTTCCACTAACGTTGTCGTCCTTTTTTTCCACAGCCACTTCCATTATCAGCTAAGAAATCATTAACTACCGGGAAAAAACTGTATCGAGCATTTACCGCTAAAAAATAAAAAGTAGATTATCAATTTCAGAGGCTTAGATACTACAAATCAAGGTTCTCACAGAAACAACAAATTATGGAATTTGTGGAAACCATCAAAAAATGCATCATATGCACTATTACTAAAGAACCTGGCATTAAAAGACGCGAATTAAGAAAGTTCACTAATTTAAAGATGTTCCCCTGCAGACTAACTGAACCTTTGGAGTTCGCATCCTTTTACGATAACATTTGTGTCACCAGATGTAAGACTGTTCATCAGTTCTTTTTACAAGTCTTCTGCGAGTTCAAAAAGGGTGTTTATTGTGAACAATATATCACAATAAAATCTGTTCAGCTTCCTACAGTGAATGAAAGTTTGGTACAAATAACACCTAAAAACTCAATAGCTTTTTACGAATCTGCATTGATTATACCATACTGAAGCTTCACCATCAGAAAGTTCTTGAAGCTTCATGCTAAATTTGCCCGTACTGTTTGATGGGCAACAGCAATTTAAAAAATCAATATGGTTAGCAGGAATTAGCAAACATCAAAGTAACAAGAACAAAAGACGGCAACACAATTTAACTGTAAAAGGTACGGGAAACCAAATTTCAATAAGGTAGAATGATGCAACCAATAAGCCCTAAAAGCTTGAGAAGAAACAAAGGAATTTAAGACGCAGAAAATACTTTACTTTTTGCTCATTGCTTTCTCTGAGCACTAATAGACTAGAAAAAGTTAGCAAAAATGTTTCGAAGTCACTGTGAACAGCAACTCAGAAAAGCACTTCGAAGAGTCTCTCTATGCTTCTTCTTCGAGATAACTTGGTAGTCGAACTGGACCTCGACAAATTCCAGCAACCTCTCTTATCTGCCTTCTCACCAGTAACCACTAAAATAAAGCCTTCGGCAGTTTGCCTAAAGCGCTTTTTTGATCGCTCTAAGACTCATCTGCTTCTTGCAACCAAAATGTTCGTCAACAAATAACCTATCAAAGGTTACATTGGCACTTTTATGGCTGATGGCTATGCATGATACTTTCTTAAAGCCAGACTTAACTGTGGATTTTATCCTATGCACATTTGAAATTTTTTAGCGAAATAATTTGCTAGAAGAGATGATTTTCAGAATAAATTTCTTGAAGGTCTTGCTAAGGGTTCTGCATATGTACAAACAGCCGTTCCATTTGAAGTCGCACACTTTTTTGGTTGACCTCTCAGACTTTCTTCGTTCTTGCCAGCTTGTACCAAGTGGTATGCAGTTGTGAAATGGAAAGAGTTTACCTCAAAAGGCATGCTAGCAGCTAAGTCAAACAGTTCTAAGGTGTAGAAAAAAGCAGTTTTTGCTTAGTCTGGTCACCTTCAAAAACTTCTAGTTCTTAATGTGCATAAAAGATTTTTCTGATTTTTACTTCACATGAAAAAATGTGTTCTACAGACTCAGTAAAGTGAAAAACTGCTTATGGTGAGAAGTTGTGCAAAAGGTTACTATAAAAACGAGACTTTAACACGTTTTTTTTTTTTTTTTTTTCAAAGAACTTGTGTTTTGAAACTTTTAAAAAAGATGCACTTTATACTGGCATGATTTTTTCATGAAATACTAAAATTACAAGGTGGAATTTCTGTAGTTTCATGAGTTGTAACTTGCTTAGTGAGCTTAACTGTGGAAAACCAATAGTTTGTGCACCATTTTGCCGCGTATCTAAGTAATAAGGTTCCTGTTTCAACTGGTGCAATGTTTTTTGAAACACGTTATTTTGTTTAGTTCAGCAACAAAAAAAACGATTAAAACTTTTTGCTGCGGAACAAATTTAATAAAATTTTAAAAAAAATATTATTATGATTACTTCAATTTGTATCGCTTTGCTTAATAACTGAACTTTTTTGACGAAAATTTGAAACTGATGACTGGCTGTTGATAGTAAATACCTTTTACTAATATCTTTCTAGGAATGTGTGGTATAATGTAAAAAAATTTTTTTTGGTAGGCTTACATAAAAACCCTGCAATAGAAAAGCTTTTTTTTTATTCTTCCTAACTTGGAAAAACCACTAATATCTTTGTCAAAACGGTTTCATTTCTAATCGTATAATTTTTTGGCAATCAAGCTTCAGCTTGGAAGTATCTCTTTAATACCAGTTTTTGCAGGTAGTCTTTTTACTGTGCCTTTCATGCCATCATAATAACTTTTATAACGCAACTGGAGAAGTGATGCCATTGTACTGCAAGTCTGAGCTTCGTAGATTGAAAGATCAGATTCTGGAAGTTCTTTCAATTTTTGTACTGCATGCAGTTTCATCGAAAAAAATGATGTTTGTCAAATTCTACTTACTCCTCAGAACGGACGGGGAGTGATGATGAAATGTACCTTTTGCTACCAGGCCATGAGTGTGGTTTTGATAATAAAGTAAGCTTGTGTAAGCAGTAAAAATTGAAGAAATTTTTTTGATAAAATATGGGGTAGCTAAATTTGGCTTACATCTTTAGACAGTTCTGTGGTCTTTTGAACAACTATTCTTAGGTTTCCAGTGAAGTCGTAACTTAGTGCAGTGCTCGAAAGACAATACTCAAACAGTATTCACTATGAACAATCGACACTGAGTTTCAGATATTTTTTCTTCAAAAGAGTTTAGTGATAAAGCGAGTGGCACATATAATAACCATAATATCAATCGTTTGAGAAATTTTATTTGGATTAATCAGCAACAAAAAATTCTAAACCAAATATCTGTTATTAAACCCCACGAACTAACACGTTTTAGTAAAACTGTATGTAAGTTGAAACAGGAGCGTTGTCACCTGCAGAAGCGCCAAAACGTTGCACAAATTGAAGAAACTTCACCAATCACTTCATCATAATACCACGGAACTACCATCAATTTTGACGTTTTATAGGAAAATTATACTTTTATAAAATGTGTCTTCTTTTAGAAAATTTAAACATTTTCTTTCCAGGAAAAATGTTTTAAACATTTGCTTTTACAGTTATATGCGCTTTTTTGTTGAGCTGCTAAAACACCTATGCAATCCTGATTTTTCATCATCCTCCTCATAATCAGCTGTTTATCCTGACAGTTTCAAAAATTCGTTTGCCTTTGGTTAGGTTTACTCTTCAATTACTCTATTAACTTCTCTTTCAATTTTATTTGTAATTTTAATTTGCATTTTTTTCTAAGTAAAAAATCAATCGGTTTAAGGAAAAAATAGTTATGCAATAAAACAAGATATTTTAATGTTATCAAGAATTGCCTTCAAGTCCAAATCCTCATCGGTTTTCGGGCCTCTGGACTGTCCGCAGGCTGCTAATCTTAGAACAGTCTGTATAGGCGTTGGCGTTCAGGTTTTTTTACAAGGAATCTTTATTCGAGGCTAGCGTTAAGAGTAAACAGGTTTACGGGCTTTATATAGGCTAAGTAAAAACAGTTTTCTTACGTGTTTGGCTATTTAAACAAATAGGCAACTGAACACTTTTTGCGAAAGAAGGGGTCGTGCTTTATAGACCCTGTAGGAATATCAGAGAGGAAACATGTTGTACAAGCTTCTACAATTTAAAGGACAATCGGTCAGCTGCGATATCATCTAGCCTTGATGGAACCTCGAGAACTTTACAAAAAGCTTTCAAGCAACTCTTCGCCTCTTTATTGTCGAATGTGTAGAGACAGGTTGATGAAGAATGGAACAACGAAGTGGCGAAATTGAGAATTTGCTTTCAAAAAGTGCAGACGATAATAACTTATTTTCTTTTCCGGATTTTAGCCAATAAATATTTCAATTTCAAGGCATCAATAAAATACGAGGACCTTATAAAAAAAGCTATTTTTTGGTAAGTAAAGCTCAAGTCACTCTAAACATCTAAAAAGAAGTACTCACATATAATGACATTATAAATCGGGTGTTGAATGAAAGTTTATTGCCACAAAGAAGTGTGTTCTAAATACAGCAGTCGATCCAGATAATGTGACATGCAAAAGTGACTTACTGAAGCCTGCTGTCGGGTGGTTTCTTCAGCATTTCAGATGGAGAAACAGTATCCTGCTGAAGTTAGTGCTGCAAAGCATAAAACTTACTAAAAGTTTTTAAAGAAAGTGCTTGCTTGCTGATTAAGTTTTATTAAAGATATGAAAGTCAGGCGACACGGTCTAAAGGCCAAACCATTTTCTGTGATTATTTCACATGACGCGTTCTTTAGGATTTTGTATTTAGTTTATTTCAGTTGCTGAAGATTTGTCTAAGGAAATCCTGTTCCATACAGAAATACCCACAAATTATTGTTCGACAGTCGCAATAAACTTCCAGTTACAGTGTCTGGGGTATCAGATTAAGAAAATTTCTTTGACGGTATAGAAGAAAACTTTCAAACTGTCAGGAACAGCTCCGTTATACGCGTTATCAGTGTTTTTCTCAAACATTTTATTACTGCAAAATGTTTTACTTCAGCTAGTTCAGTAACATACACCTAGTCAAAAATTTCCTGTTGTTAAGTCGCCGTTAAATATATATTTGAAGAAAAATCGTCTTAATGACTGGTTTTTGAAATTATCTTTTCGCATTTTTATTAAATTGTTTTAACCAGGGTATTTGTCACTCGATGCTGATTGTTGGCTACAGGTATCGTTCCGTTATAATTTTCTCAACAGTGCATATATCGGGACTTTGCCAAGAACTACGAACTGGTAGGTTGGAAGGACAGACAGGTTTACCGTAGAAAGAATAAGAAACGTTTCGTTTGCTTGCTAGGTATTTAGTGAACAATTCCGCAACTCCAATTACGCCCCAAAGTCTCACTGTAATGCCATACTAGCTTATTTACGATGCGATGGTCGTACACTTATTTCAGCACCATTGGTTGACCTTTTCGATAAGGAATTACAGCTCGACAAAGATCTTCTGCTTATTCGACATGTGTCACAGCACAAAATTGAAAGAACTTTTCAAGCTTTTTTTTTTTTTTTCATTTTACATATTTTGAAATCGTAGCGAAATGCCATTTCTTTGCAATGTCGCACGGAAGAAGTCCCCGTAATTCATGGAGACGCAGTGAAAAGACTAAGAGTGAGAGCCAGCCTGCGAAGACATCTTTAGGTCAAATTACAACTGCCGATGGTTTTCAGAGTTGAACAACCGATTATCTGACAAGAACAGCAGTTTTTTCTGCATTCTCGTAGAAAATGAAAAAAGTTTCCTTCTAGCACCGTCCTCTAGTATATAATTACGTATCGCAGGCATCCATAAAAATTCCTCCGCATGGTATACTACATACTGCTGGCAATGTCGTGAGAATATGCGAAAGGCAATACCACACTAGAAAAGCCGTACATTGTTTCTCCTAGGGGGAAGCTCCTGGAGATCACATAGCTGCTGAGCCTGCTTGCGAGACGCTGTATAAGCAGCCAGCCGAAGAGGCCGGGAATAACGTTATCATCAGTGTTATTATCAACGTCATTATCGGCATCAATATCAGTATAAATTGATATTAAAGGCTTAATCAGTCGATCTTTTTTCGTGTTTGTTGAATGATTATCCAGTTCTTCTTAATAGCATGCCCGTCAAGCAGCTTCGTTCTATTGCTCATACAGTGTATTTGTCCTAGTATCGTATGATACTGGTATTCTTTGAAAGGAGTGGGCAGGGGCTCGCTGATTCCTTTCATACCATTATATAATTTTCTCTTTGATAAACTTACTTAATTGAATCACTGTTGCGCATTGCAAAACATCGGTACTACCAAAACTTGAAAGGGGCCAGTTTTAAAATTAAACAATAAGTTTAAATCATACATTCCTCAAACGAACATTGGAGACACTACCAGCAACAATTGTTTGCTGTAAGCGAATCATTAATAGTAATGATTCGGATTCCACTAGGGACGTTATGGGAGAACTGATTGCTCATCAATTAAAAAAGTTGTCGGTGGTTGCTACAGGAGAGGTAAAACAAGAACAATACTTGCAGTCAACGGATAGTACTGAGTGTGAAATAATTTGGTCAGAAAAATTTGATAAAGAAGGAAAAGCGATGCAGGAGGGAAAAGCGATCTTTATGGTAATTTTTTTTCAGGCAGGTATTTTTTTGAATCGAGAAACAGAAAAACTGTTAGTCATACACCTTTTTTACTGAATTAATGGAACTGAAGTTTAAAGTTTAAAAAGTGCAGCTAACAAAGATGTCGCAACTATCAACAGCAAATTTAATTCGGGAGCTGTTACCAATTCTTCTAATATGTTTTTAAGAGAACCTGACTTTGATAGTTTCTTACTGTAGGCAATTGTAGTTGCCAACGTTTACACAGCCAACTAAATTTAGAGGATTGTATGCTATATGTACGAATGTTGGTTTTGTGATGTTTGCGTTGAAAATTTTTATACATCTCTTTATTGTTCAAACCCTTAGAGTATGCTGCAACCCGAAGATTATTTGAGACTCCTGAATTGACAATAATATTAGGAAGACGCTTCTAACATAGGTCTCACGTCTTGCGAAATGAGATCCAGAATAAAGATATATGTATTCTTAAGAACAACAAATTTGAAAGACCCAATCAAGCAATAAACTAAACGACAGTTGTAAGATAAGACATAAAATTTAATAAAACTTTAAACTGCCAATGGGCACGAGAAGTAGACAAAGTAAACAGAGACTTGAATGAAAGTCAAAATTAGAAGATTGGACCTTGACTACTCCCAATGTTGATTTAATAAGACACTAACTCAATTAGTATTTACCTTCCCTTTAATACCCTTCAGAGGAGTAATGGCCTACTGACTACCCTCCGAAAGCTTCCCTTCAGGAGCAGATCAGTGGCCACTACAATAGTTGAAGTGGCCTTTCGCGTAAGAAATGACTTTAAAAATTGTGATGTAGAAGCGTTGAAATATAAGGCAAATTATGAAGATTTCTGCTTAGGTTATAACCTTTTCTAGACTGCAAACTCCTTCCTGCTGTTCAGGTGGTCGATACAACCCTTTTAGCTTTTAGAACTGTTTTATCTGCATAAATGTTAATCTTAGCAGGAAAGAATCCGCTGCAGCTCGTTGAATATGCTCTTTTTCGTTTGCTTATTTTGCATTTAATGTTTTCTTTAGCGCTGCATACCGTGACGGCTTGCGAAATGGTCTCAAGGACTGAAGACGGTAACAAACCAGACATGATCCTGAGGGGACGCTCTCAGAGACCATGCTAGGAGATCACTGTCGAATTGGAAAGTATAAAACAGCAAGATAAGTAGGAGCAAGCGGTTCTGTCAAGATTCAAACATTCAAAGTTGATGATCAGTCGTCTTAGTTTCTCGAGCCTGCTCTGCAGCTTTCCAGTCTATTTTGGATTCGTTTCTAGCTTGGTTTTAAATGGTTTTGTTTTCAAACTTTTCTTAAGTTTCTTTTGATTTTCTTTAATCGTTACTTTAAATAACTGTTGCGGTAATTCTTTATTATTATTTGTCTTGGAAATACCAAAGTTTGTGTTGCCCAGTTTTCTCTTCAATTTATAAGTTAAATTTCGATATGTTGTAGAGTATAGTTAAGTGGGGTTTTACTCAGTAACCTTAATCTATTTATCTGTGTCGTCGTATCTCCAATATTTATTAAGCTGTAATATTTAGGGTTTTCAAGTAAATAAGGAATTATCAAATAAGTTAAAGCTCTCGGCAACGTTATCACCAGGCTTTCACCTAAGAATTTACAGTCCTAAACATAGTGCTGCAAGCATTGGCAACTTCGATTGCTTGTAGTTTATAGCTGTAGAAACAAGGGTCCTTCGTAGCGACGCTGTAGAGGACTTGTGATCAACTCACCAATCAAAGAGAGTGTCGTTAGTTGCGACACTGTAAAATTAATATCATAAGTAAAAACAGTCTGTCTTAATTGCTGTTTTGTTACAAGCTCATTTTTTAATTCAGTGTTTATCGTTGCTTTTCGTTTTCTGCAGTTCTTGGGTTAGAAGCTGAATCTGCATCCATGGGGCTCAAAAATCCACAATTGCATTTGCTGATGACGTTCAGTACTTTGGGTTTCGATCAGTGGATAAGTTTCCGAATTTGGAGAAGCATGGTCCATTGATTGATAAGTATTCTGGTCGCTGTTACCGAGAAAACCCTAAAATCTCATCGTTAAGAGGGAGACAAGGAAGAATCATCTGAAATTCCTTTCGGTCTTCCCTGTAATCATAAAAAAGTAGGAAAAGAATCAAGGAAACAAGAGTCTTCCTTTGCAGAGCGCTTTCGGGAAAGTTTGAAGTAAGTTTATTGAGCGTATTTTGAAAGGAAGTGTTGCCTTTTCTAGTTTAGTTTCCACACGGTTAATTAAACGATGATAGTGAATGCACAAGTATTTTCTCAGTACTGCTGACGACCACCTAATTTTCACATGACTTCATCATCGCCGCTGATTTATTCTGTCTCTTCTGCAGTATCGTTTTCGCGCAAAATGCTCGCAGTTTCTGCCTCCGCTTCTGAGAAAAACTTTTGAAAGAACGTCAAATCCCCTCCTCTTTCGTTGGGCTACGATATTTAAAGAGTTTTAAGCGGTATTTAGAAATGTAGCTCGCAAGGTTTCTTGTTGCTTTTGGTCAGTACTCTTTTACAAAGGAAGCAAGTTTATAAAAGAAAACTATTGCTGGGAATAACAATCTCGATGGAGTAGGTCTTTACTCTGTCGCTTTCTTCGTGAATTCTTTTTATAAACTGTGTTGTGGAAAGGCTGAGAAAATTGTTTATGGACGAGAACGAAACGTTTCAATGAAGATTATTTGCTCTCAGGCACTTCATAATTTCTCGATTTGATTGCTATAATAGCGATGTTCGAACGTTATATTTATTGTCAAATTCTTTGTGAAGCTCAGCGTTAGGAACTTTTCTTCAAAGCTACTGTCTAAGAAAGGATTAATTTTTGGATTGTAATAGAAATGTTATCATCATAAGGTCTGTTTAGCTAAAAATTTTCAAAATTTTTGATTTTTGACTTACTCTTTGATTCAAAAGGGCGGTTGCACGACAGCCAAATAGTCTTGTTTCCCAATGTATAATGTTTTTCCATAAATTTAGTATTAAAAATCACCTTCTGCTGTTTATTTATTTGCTTTTTTTGGTTCAGGGTTCACACTGTATGAGAAAAATTTGCCAGCACTGGCAAGTCTAGGTGGCTGTTTGTGTAAAATATTCTGCCCGTAGTTGTGTATTTTGAAATGGCAACCAGTTTACATATAATTGAAAATTCAACCGCAAATGAAATGGAAGAGCTAAATCTGCCGTGCCGTCCATCTTTATCATATTGCACGAATTGATATATTACTTTAAATGAAAAGAAGTAAGCAATTTATATGCAACTCTTTTTACAGCTAAATATTCATTCTTTTGCTAGTTATTTTTCATTATTTAATCGCTGTAGTTATGTATCCATGGAAAAACAACCGTCGGTTCAACCCATTTATATCACGTGATCTGATGCAAACTTACAGTCGACAAAAATAACGTTGGTCACTGTATCTCGTTTTGAAAAAAGGGAAGCTTATGGGCAAAAAAAGGTGGATTTTTATAAAAGATGTGTTTTTTATCGTGCTGTAGGCCGGAAAGTAATTTAGGGATCTGTTGATCGAGTAGGTAAGGAAGATTAAGTAGGCCTTTTTTAGCGGCGGGAGAGAAGCAGCAACGGTTAAGTCTGATTCTCGACCAATACGAGCAAACAATGGCAGTTTCTTCACTGTGAAAACACATCTGGACGAGAGACGTTTGTCAGCAAATACATGTGTTTATAAGGAAGACGTTGGTTATAAATTGGTAGAACGGACGAAATCTTCTAAATGTATCGAATTGTTTGCATGAAGCCTTATTTTTCTTTTTTTCGCTTTCTTTTGTAACAGTTTTTTTGAGCAGTTCTGCGGCTTGTGGCAACAGTTTTTTTAGAATTCTTTTGTCTGCTACCTTTACTGCTCTGTATGTTGTTTTTTCTATCATTATTTAAGATTTTCAATATGCTTATACCATTTTTACCTCACTCGACCTCTTCCTTCCCAGCCGGCTAGCCTACATAAATCTTGGAGCTTTAAATCAAGCGTTACTGCGGTAAAATTAACTTTGTCGACTAGTTATTGGTGTTCAAAAATGCTGCGTTTTGATACTGAAAGCAAAATAAAAATTGATGTTGTGTTCAGTTAAAAAACAGAATAAGTTCTAGGATGTGAAAATTAACAAATTTTATTTTCTGTTTACACCTTACTACATGTGTTGCTTTCCTTTAAAAACACTTACTTATTTTTCTTTTTATACCTTTTATTCATGATATTGTTGGCAGGCACTTTCGTTTTTTGTTGGGTAAAAACAATAGTTAGGGATAGAAGATTAGATTAACTCGAATTTCACGACGAAAAGTAAACACAGATTCCTGGTCATTCTATTCTTTACTCAAGGTTAAAGCTTGGTAAATGATAGAAATGGGAAAAAGAGAGGAAAAAAAACAAGAGAAACACAGAGACGAAGAAAAAGCAAAAGGTTAACGGTTTTATCAATAAAGATTATAAATGAAAAATGCAGTAGTAGAAGCGGGAAGCAGTTAAGTAGCAAGGCAGCTTTGGTGATTTCTTATTATTTGCCGGAGAACATTCAAAAGAATAAACCATACAAATCTTCAAAAAAAAAAAA